>JAYGGG010000542.1:0-54856 GCA_036346245.1 Bonia amplexicaulis | reverse complement strand
GCTCAATTTTATTATTTGCAAAATCCAATGCTAAGATTTAGTTTATGGCACATTATCATTTCGTCTATACTTCAATTATGATTAGGCTCAGCGTTATTTTTAATTTAAATTTATTTATCTAACAAGGCTTGTTATACGAGTTCATATTTTAATATGGCTATTAGTTAAATCTACCAAGGGGATTTGTTTAATGATGGTATGTTAAAGTTAGGGCATAAAGACAATGGTTTATGGTTTAAACTTTGCAAAAATTTTCATAACATTTACTATTATGCAAGGGGTCATGGTTTATTGTTTTTAGGCAATATTTATTTACTAGATCGTCATGAGAGCATAAATCTACACAATATTTCTAATCAATGCCTCGTCGTGCCTTAGTTAGGAATTAAGCTTTAATATAAATGTTAAAGGCATATTAGCTACTGACAAGTAATTTTAATCCATCATTGAATATTTATTAAGCTCCTTTATACTCTAAATAAATTTTAGCATCTTATATACATTTATTTCTGATTTTTTTCCTAATTTGCCCTCCACTGATATTGCTGGCAATTGTTCAAAAAAAATGAGCCTTCACTGATATTGCGGCCTGAGAGGAATTGAACCCGGGTTTCCGGTTTGACTGCGTGCGTGACTAACCAATTGACTCGGGGGTGTTACCCGACAGCGAGCGAAGAATCGATTAAACCAAGAGGGCAGCACGGAAATAGAGGAAGCTCGGGCGGTGCGATCGGTGGCGTCGGCGGTGAGGGGCGGCCGGAGAGGAGCAGGCGACCTCCAAAATGCGTTGCTGGTGCCGAGAGGGTGCCGAGGGTGGTGCCGACGAGGACCGAGAGGCTTCGGAGCGGGCCAACGGCGTGCGACGGCGGTGAGCGTGGGGAGGAGCTCGGCGCCGGCGAGGTACGGGCAACGAGAGGCTCGGGGGAGGTCGGGAGTAGTTATGCGGTGCTCCGAGGATGGTTCGGGAAGAAGGAATTGGGCTAGTTCGGTGGGAATCGTCGGAAGCTCGGTGGCCACCGTGGGGAAGAACAAAGTCGCCGGGCGAGCTTGGGAGAGATGGGGCCCGTTCTTGGCGGTGGAAGGAGTGTGGGGTGTGGGGAGTGATGGCGAGCTCGGTGGTTCTCATAGCCGAGCGGCGGGGATGGCATCGGACTCCACCGTGCGGTCGCATCGCATCGGCGAGCGGAGGAGGCGTGTAGCGGTGTGGCGGCGTTGCGGCGGAGGATCCGGGAAAAGATTCGAGCATGATGGCTCGCGGCTTCGCGCGTGCGTGTGGCAGAGAGGCGCCGCGCTGCGTGACACGACGAGCGGGCGAGAGGAAAAGCTGCCGGGCGGCGGTGGGGCCCGATTGGCATGGTCGGAAGTGCCGACCCCGGTGCAAGCCGGCGATCATCCGTCCGGCCCGGCGGGCGGGTCTGGGCATGGCGGCAAGGCGAGCGAGCTCACTGGTGCGAGCAGGCGGGGAAGAAGAATGAATATGGGGGGTCAGGTTAGGCCGGCCGGTGGCCTTTTTCTTTTCTTTGTTATTATTATTATTATCATTGTTATTATTATATTATTATTATTATTATTTTATATATATTTCCAAGCCTATCTTTATACACATTCTTGTATGAAGAATTTATTTGCATATATTTCTTCATCTTTATTGTTTATTTATATTTTATTTTTGCTTATCTTTTTATTTTTGCAACCCTAAAATAGAATTCCCAAATTTTTGGGCTCAAGCTGTACTCCCATTTTAATGGATCATCTTTTCAGATTCGTATTTAAAATTTTAGTCTTCTATTATTTGCATATTTCCTTTTATGGCATTACGAATGTTTGTTTTGTCTTTTTCATAGATTTCCAATTGGTGGAACCTCAACCAAAATTTAATAAACACCATAAAAATCCAAATTCAAATAGAATATATGTCAAAAATAATTCAAAAGCTTTACAGTTCCAAATTTAAATTTTTGGGATTTTACATACAGGAGGTGCTATCCTGGAGACTTCGTCATGTGGTGAGTTAGGAGTTATGGATGGAGTCCATAACTGAGAAGATTGATAGTTTAAATAAACCTGTGTTTGGAAAGGTTTCGGGTCCCTTGGTTTTGGAAGAGATAAGTGTTGTGTTCATGTTTGAGTCGTGTATGGTTTGGGACGTTAGCCTATAAAAGCAGGGAGAAGCTAAGTGCTAACGTGAGGATTTGTGTGGCTTTTGTGAAGGCTTTGGTGAAGGACTTTTAGTGTAGGTTTTGAGAGGGCTTTCGACGATAAGGCTTTTAGGGGTGCTTGTGAGGGCACATTGTAAATCCACGGAGATGTTGCAATAAAGATAGTCTCGAATCAATTTGGTTATTGATTTGCTTGAAGAGCGTTGGTGATTGTTGGTCGTTTGGATCTTACTACAATGAGGGAAGCGATCGATCGAGGCGGTTGAACAGAGCGATCAGCGAGTAGTCGAAGCTAAGCGATCGTTCGAGCAGTCGTGTGAGGAGTTGTCGAAATCTTCATCGATTGCCAGGAGATTCCAAAAAGTGGTGACAATCATTCACCCCCCTGATTGCAATATTCGATCCTACAAGTGGTATCAGAGCAGGTGGTGACCGAATCAGAGAGGTATGTGAATCGCCCCCCATGCTAGATGGTACTGATTTTGCCTTTGAAAGTGTCGTATGAGGCTCAAGGTAGTGATGTCTGGAAAAAAGTTTCTCAACCTCATGTGGTTCCTGTTGATGTTATGATCGAAAATAAAACAGATGTTGATTTAAATGCTTGTGCTCGTAACTTGCTTTTTCAAGGGATTTCTTCCAAAGAATTTGATTGTGTAGCTCATATTGCTTCTGCCCACTTAATCTGAAAACACTTTGCAATTATCATAAAGGAACGAAAAATATTAAGAAAGTGCAAAGAATCTTTATCAAAGAGAGTGCTTAGATTTTGCTATGAAACCTAGTGAATCTATAGATGATATTTTTTGCTCGTTTTGAGAAGATTTAAGTAACTTGTGTGGAGTTAGTGTTATTCCTGCTGATAAAGATAATGCAACTAAAATTTTGAGGTCTTTAGGTTCAGAGTGGTTGATGGTCGTCACGACTATTAATCAAACTGTCGATCTAGATACTCTAACGATGGATGATCTGTACTCTAGATTGAAAACCTATGAGATGGAAGCGTTGCCATCTAAGATTGATAAATCTCCATCTTTAGCACTAGTAACTAACCCTATGTAGCTTGCTTCGTCAAGTGCATTGTCTTGTGTTTCCTTGTTTGCTTTGTCCTCTTTTTTGGAAGATTAGTTCGAGCAGCTCCATGAAGAGGACTTGGTCTTAATCTCCTCAAGCATACAAGACACTCAACAATTTGAGGGTGAGGAAGTGAGGTGGCGCTCCAGGTTTTATCAGGTGCTTCGAGTATGCTGAGATAGGCCACACTAAGATGTGTTATCCCAAACTCAAAGGGAAGGTGATCAAGGAAGACAAGAGCTATCATCGTCGGCTACCCAAGAACAATAGCACCAAGGGTGGTAATTTCCATCGCAAGGTTGTTGAAAAGGTTTTATCAGCTATTAAGCGCCTTGATCTGAGTGATGGTGATTTTGAGAGCTGTGATGACGATGAAAGATGATGACAAAGGAAAGAAGAACATGGACGACTTCATGAGCATGTGCTTCATGGAAAGTAATAACAATAAAGACAACTACAGTGATCCTGAAGAGGTAAAACCATCATATGATCAACATGAAAATGGTTTGATTAAGCTTGCTGCTGAATTGAAAAAGACTAAAAAGAAATTGAAATAAAACAATTTAGTAGTCGAACGCTTGAATTCTGAGGCAAATAGACTTAAAACATCTATTCCTAAAGATGATTCTTGTGAAACTTGTCAAGTCTTACATACTGAGTTAGATACTGCTAGATCAATTAGTACAACAAATCTGGTTCAACTTAGAGATGTAACGGCTAAATTTGAAGAATTAAAATTGGCACATGATTTTTGTGATAGAAAACTTAAACTTGCTAATAATGAAATTGAAAAGCTTAAGTCTAATTCTTCTAGAGCATGTTCTAAGTGTGATTTGCTGCAAGCTAGACTTAATTCATCGTAGAAATCAATTCAACAAATGTTGAGTCATGAAACTTTTTCTTACTCTAACTATGCTAAGCTTAACACTGAAATATAAGCATTGACTAAACAAATTAATGGCTTTGCTTAAAAAGAGAGATTGGCTCAGTCTAGTTCTTCTAAGGACCTTGCTGATGAATTTGTTAAGTGCCCATCGTGTTCCTCGCTGTCCAAAGAAAACGAGTACCTTAAGAACACATTTAGAGTGGTTTTCTTTTGGTAAGAAGAATTTGAATATGATCTTAGACAAATCAAAGACTAGTGTGAAACATCGTGGTCTAGAATTTAATTTTGTTGAGCATGCCAAGAATAATCCTCCTAAGTAAGTTAAGCTTCTTGAACCTGAAAAAATTGAAGTAAACTCTGATCCAAAATAATTTGTGTTTAAATCTGCTGGTATAATAAAAGACCCATCTACCAAAGTGGGTGTTGTGAAGGCAACCGATACGACTTTTCATCAAGTCAAGAATCAATACACTTATCGTGGTAGAGATGGCCATTTGGTTCAATTTTGCTTTAGGAGAGCAAAGAAAGAGAATGATAGGATGAGGGAGTATTTTTGACCAGCTGTCTCCCGTGGTCGAACCAGCGTAGCTGGACAAGACTTTTGACCAGGTGTTACCTATGGTCGAATCAGAGTGGTCGAACAAGATTTTCGACCAGTTGCTTCCCACGGTCGGACCAGCTTCTCAAGAGAATTTTGACTAATTTTTTCTGCTCGATTAGACCAGTCAGCGGTCAGACCTTAGTTACGTAGTCGGTCAGATCATTTTCGACCAGTGTCGTCCATGCGATCTGACCGATCGGTGGTCAGACCAGCTCTACTGAGGAGGTCAGATCGCCTAGTGGTCGAACCAGTTGTTCATTGACTGTCTGGTCGAAATATGTCAAATGCTAATGTTTCACTTAAATCTTTATCGGTGCATATTTTTTCTCCTATTCGTCGAGTATCTCGGTACTGGATACTTAAATCTTTATTGTCTAACCACGGTACTAAGGTACTGACGATTGTTCATGCTCTGTAGGCTCGTCGCAAGAGGATGGAGAACATATGGTTCATTGACTTCGATTTCTCTCGCCACATGACCGAAGACTCACGATGGTTCTCCTCCCTCACTCATGCCCCAATGATGAGATGATCATTTTTGGGGACAACTCTCAAGGACGAATTCTTGCTAAAGGCACCGTGCACGTCAACAACAAGTTCATCTTAAAGGATGCCTCTCTCGTCAATAAGTTGAGCTATAATTTGCCTTCAGATTCACATTTGGTAGACGATAATCTTGAGGTGAACTTTAAAAAGCATTCATGCTGTATTTTGGATTCATCTAGTGATCTTGTATGCAAAATTAGTCGAGTTGGTCACTTGTTTATGGTGACTTTTCGCATTCAGCTTCTTCTGATCTTAGGTGTCTTATTTCTTTAGACTCTAATGATTTGTTCTTTTAGCATTGTAGATTAGGTCATATTAGCTTTGATCATCTTACTCGGCTTAGTAATTTGAATCTGGTTAAAGGAATTCCTAGTCTTAAGATTGAAAAGTCAATGATCTAATTTGTTCACCTTGTCGTCATAGTAATATGGTCTCATCATCTCATCCTCCACTCACTCTTGTTATGACTGATTCTCCGGGTCAATTATTGCATATAGACACAGTAGTTCCTTCTAGGGTTCAATCAGTTGGAGGTAAATAGTATATTCTTGTTATTATTGATTATTACTCTAGATACTCTTGGGTGTATTTATGGCCTCTAAGGACGAAGCTTTCGGTCACTTTCGAGAGCTAGTTCTTAGATTTGCTAATGAACTTCCAGGAGCACTTAGAGCTATTAGAAGTGATAATGGAACTGAATTCAAGAACACATCCTTCGCTTCTTTTTGTGATGAAAAGGGTTTAGACCATCGATTTTCGTCAGCTCGAGTGTCTCAAAAAAATGTGTGGTGAAATGTAAGAATAGAACTTTGGTCGAAATGGCTAGAGCAATGTTAAATGAATATGCTACTCCTGAGAAGTATTGGGATGAAGCTGTTTCGACTGCCTGTTACATTTCAAATAGAGTATTCTTGTGAGCTAAATTGCATAAGACCTCCTATGAGCTTCAGTTTGGTCATTCTCCTAATGTGTCTCACTTGAGGGTGTTTGGATGTCGATGCTTCATACTTAAACACAACAATCTTGATAAATTTAAATCTAAATCCTCAGATGACATCTTTATTGGTTATGCAGTTCACACTTGAGGTTACGTGTACTCAACTTAGAAACTAACAAAATCATTGAGACATACGAGGTCACTTTTAGTGAGGCTAGTCCTGCTACTAGACCCGACAATGCTGGTATACAGGTCTCTGACGCACTCAAGGACATCCTCTATGACTCTGAAGATCACAACAGGGAGTTCCCGAGTCACTCTATGACCACTCCTACGACCACTCATGAGGTAGAGGCCACTACGACCTCTTCGACTAGATCTACGACCACTCCTACGAACCACTTCACAGGTTCAACAAAGTCATCCCCACGAACAAGTGATCGGTGAGTTAAATGAGAGAGTTCTTCGCAGTAGGTATAACTCCAATGCCGCATATACTCATTCTGCCTTCGTATTCTCTTTTGAACCCCAAAATGTAAGTCATGTTTTATCTAATGAGTCCTGAATTAATGCCATGCATGAGGAAATAGAAAACTTTGAGCATAATAAAGTCTGGTAGTCAGTTTCAACTACTCATGGTTATAATGTTATTGGAATTAAAATGGGTCTTTGAGAACAAACAAAGCCATGATGGTGTTGTTGTACGAAATAAGGCCAAACTTGTGGCTCAAGGATTCACCAAGGTAGAAGGTCTTAACTTTGGTGAAACATTTGCTCCTGTTGCTCGATTAGAATCCATTAAAATTTTGTTAGCATTTGCTGCATCAAAGGGTTTTAGACTATATCAAATAGATGTGAAAAGTGATTTTCTTAATGGCTATATTGACAAGGAGGTTTATGTTAGACAACAACCTGGCTTTAAGAATCCTAAGTTTCCTGATCATGTCTACAAATTGTCTAAAGCTTCATATGTTCTGAAACAAGCACCCAGAGTATGGTATGATAGGTTTAAATCATATTTGCTAAAAATGACTTTCAAATGGGCAACGTAGATAAGACTTTATTTACTCTCATGCATGGTAATAATTTTTTACTCGTACAGATCTATGTGAATGATATCGTCTTTGGTGGTTCCTCTCATGCTCTTGTTTTCAAGTTTTCAGATACTATAAGCAAGAAATTCGAGATGAGAATGATGGGAGAGCTCACATTCTTTCTAGGCTTTCAGATCAAGTAATCAAAGTTGGATACTTTTGTTCATCAAACTAAGTACAACAAGGATCTACTTCGTCGCTTTAACATGTGGACTGTCAAACCAATTTCCACACCCATGAGATCTATGGCTGTGTTTGATCAACAAGCTCAAACCAATTTATAGCTTGTTGATCAAAAGGAATATAGAAACATAATTGGCTTTCTTTTGTATCTCATCGCTTCAAGGCCAGACATACATTGGTTGTGTGTTTGTGTGCTTGCTTTTAAGCTTCCCCACGTGTTTCACATCGTGAAGCGGTAAAGCGAATCTTCATGTATCTTCAGTTAACTTTGTAATTTGACTTATGGTACTCTTGTTCCTTATGTCTTACCCTTAGAGCTTATTCATATGCGGATTTTTGGGGTTATTGAATTGATAGGAAGAGTACGTCTGGTACATGTTACTTTTTAGGCACATTTCTTATTTCATGGGTTTCTAGGAAACATGTGTCTGTTGCACTTTCCACTACTGATGCCGAATATGTAGTTGTTGCTTCATGTTACTCTCAATTGCTTTGGATGACAGGTACTCTTAAGGATTTTGGCTTAAAATTGGATAGTGTTCCACTTTTTTGTGATAACACTAGAGCGATTAGTATTGCTAAAAATCCTGTGCAACATTCAAGAACCAAATACATTGATATTCGCTATCATTTTCTTAGAGATCATGTGGAAAACAAGGATGTCATCTTGCATTTCATTGATTCTAATTCTCCAGTTGCTAATATTTTCACCAAACCGCTTGATTATTCTCATTTTGCTTGTTTACGAAGTGAGTTGGGGGTGTTGCATCATCCTATGGGATTATTCCGAGGGGGAGCTTGGTGTTTGAATGTTTTGGAAGCTTTACTTATTATAGTTGTCAAACATATATCTAGTCCAAATCTTAGAAATCAAATAATGTGTAGTAGAGCTATCTTTATCATATTTACTCATTTACTTCGTAGTCGTAACAGGTTGTAATCAAATTGCTATACTTGAACTAAAACATGATATGGCTAAAGACTTTGACTAGATTGATTGTATATAGCACCCTGAGATGTTCATTGAAAAGGTTTAGCATGATTGTGAGTCCTCTTTTAAATCTTGGTCATAAAGCTCGTATGTTCCATATTGCAATCTTTTTATGTTCACTCAAGTTGGCATGTTATAATAAAAATAAAAAAAATTAAGGAAGAGAAGATTGAAAAGATGTATGCTTCAAGCATGCCATGGTTAAACAAAAAAAACACAAGCTTAAACAAAAAAAACACAAAACGTGCTCGAATGACAAGAAGTATGCTTCAAGTGTGCCACCATTTTAAAAAAAATTACTACAAAGATGGCATCATGAAAAGAAGTATGCTACAAGCATGCCACATGCTTAAAAAGTGAGTGTGGAGCGATAGGTTGCTATATGAGACTGCTAGTTCGACTAGATTTAAAGCTTACTTCACTTTTTGGCTTACTCTTTGATGTGTAATATCTCTTTATACTCTTTACATATTGGTTTAGTCATGGTTGTAATGCCTATCATTAATCCAATTTCTTTAATCATGTTAAAGACCTATTTAGACTTACTTTCTGGTATATGACTTTATATGATCTAGAAAGCTCTACTCAAAAAAGGGATAGCTTGGACACGTTCTTAGTTCAATGCAAAGTGATTTAGATAATCTACAAAGCTTCTAGATGTTTACTCTATTGCTCCTTTTTAGAATTATCCTCTCCCTAGAGCACTTGATGATTTCTTTGCCAAAGGGGGGGATTAGAAGAAAGGGGGAGAATTTTCTGAGAGTTTGGTGAGGAGGAAAATTAGAAGAAAAATTGAAAAAATTGCTCTATTGTGTTGAGGAGGAGTTTTCTGAGCTTTTTTGAGCTTTCTGCAGTTTTCTGCTGTGGTCTATGTTCTTTATGCTCTTTCTGCTATGGTCTGCAACTTTGTTTTTTCCCTTCCGCAAATTGTCTCATTCAAGAGTTTTTAAGGTGTTGTTAATGTATTCATCAAGGGGGAGATTGTTAGACTATGTTGTGGCAGTGCATTTAGAGATGATGAATAATTGACATTTGGATTGTATTGAAATTTACATTTTTGAAAGTTTTGGTCAATGTGCTTGTGTTGCTGAAGTTTTCAGGGGGCAATCGACCATGGTAGATGATCAAGGTCCATCGACCACGGTAGTCGCTCAATGCAGGTCAACCATGGCATTTTGACCACAGATGGTTGACCACGACAAACTGATCATGGCAGATCAACCAAGGAAAATCGACGACGACTAAACGACCAAGGTATAACGACCACAATAGGTAATCGGTAGGCTTCGACCTCGAACAGTGAACTTGTCGTAAGACACAATGAATCAGTCGTATGCTATGAGGAACTGATCGTATGACATAATGAACAAAATACAATGGACTATGGTCGGTAGTCGGTAGGCTTCAACTTGGATGGTTGGGGTCGTGGGCTTTAGTGGACTGGTCGGAAGTGAAAGTGATTGAACGATGGTCGGTGCTACAGTACCAGGTGGGTACTCGATGGTCAACGCTACAGTATCCGGTCAGTACTCGGTAGTTGTTGCTACATGTAGGACCGAAATGGCGACAGAGGGGGGGGTGAATGTCGCTCTCTTTTTAGAATCGCCCTCGAGAATTCAACACTGTTTTTCAAAACGATGCAAAAGAAAGCTCCTCACAGAAAATTAAAATTAATCTTGCTGAAATTTGAAACGCACGCGACACTGAAAAATTCAGCATAAATCAGAGAGTAGTCAGTAAAAATTTCAGCTGAAAATATTGCCGTTTGATCTGCATGCAAAATCACCAAAGATCAAGAAAAGAAATAAAAGAAAAGCAAGCAAAGCTGATTGCTAGTTGCTAAGAACTAAATACTGCAGTCGCTGCTGCCGAACTGAAGTAAAACCAAAGACAATGAAAATGGCTGGCCGAGAGACAGATTGCAAGAACACAAATCAGTATCTACTGCTCTGTCTATTCTTTGCTGCTGAAATCAAAGAAAAAATCCTGCACAGCCGATAGACAGAGAGGTCAAAGCATTTCATGACTGCTAACAAAAAAAAAGGATTGATCCCAAGATCAAAATGAGTTGGCCAAGAAAAGAACACAAGCTGCTGAAAAATACACTGCAGTATCCAGCCGAGAATCAGGAAGAAAAGCAAAACTGAAAGCAGAACTGAGACAACAGAAAAGAAAGGCTGAATTTCTGAACCGAATCAGTAGAGAAAAGAAGGTGGAAAACATGCAGTTGCCTGCAACTTTTGAGCCGATGCCTTGACTGAAAAAGTTCCAACAAAAACTGCTAACACAGTAAAAACTAAGGCCATCCGTAGACCAAAGAAATTACTGCATTTTCGTTGCTCTTCTCAGGATAGTTGAACATGTCCTCAAAATAAATAGCAAAATCAATCTGTTGCCTCTAGACAAAAGATTCAACCTAGAAAGTCAAGACCAGAGCATACAGAGCAAAGCACAACACAACATGAGGGAAGAACAGAGATGAACAACTGAAGCACAGCAAATGAAATCATAAAACCATATCAACTCAGACAAAGAATTTCTCATAGAGAAACCCATAAATGAAAGATTACAAGAGAGACCCCAAACTACGTCCCCATACGCATGGACATTAGAAAAAGAGGAGTAATTACAAGACTCTCAATCCATCCTCTTCCTCTCAATCCTCAAGAACACCAAGAGCCTCACATGCTTCTTGGGAGGAACACACACCAAGTGATGAACACTAAAACCCTTGTGATACACCTTGTGATCCTCAAAGGGGTATGCAGCCTCTCACCTCTATTTATAGCCCTTGGCTAACGGGTCTCCAACCCGTTACGCCGGCTAAACCCTAATGGAGCCGTCTCCCGCTTGTGCAGCTTTGCGAAATTCCCGTTTCGCCCCTCCTGCACCTTCCGGGAAGCTTCCGCGCTCCTTGCCTCGCACGCCTCGCAACCACCTCGAGTCCACGTCGTCTTGACACATCACGACCGTTCGACCTCGGCGCCACCGCGCCTAGTCCGTCCACCGTGTCTCGCCACGACTTCGCCTCGGCGTCCGCGATCACACGGACAAGAAACACGTCAAATAGCACCGCCGATACATGTAAGCATAATTAAATCCAAACCTGTCACATTAACAGAATATGCATCCTAAACATGTTGACCAGGTTTGACCATGTCCGACCAAGCCCGTTACACGTCGCAACGTCAGGGTCCGAACCAACCAACTCAAACTCGACTTAACTAAACCGATGTCAATTACTCATCATACACAACGGGATGACCTCCACATGGTCTCTCAATCTCCCCCTTGATGAGTATATTGACAAACCCAGAAAAACATGAAGTTGAGTTTGAAGAGTCCAACATGGTCTAAAGAAAGAAATGAAACTCATGACCATGTCGACAGAAGGAATCACTAGAGCAACTCAAGAAAGAGTAAATTGTTCTCCAAGCTCTAGATTCCCAAAAGACTTTTTCTCCAATCTATTCTCCCCCTTTTGGCAATAAACACATCAAGAATGCAAAAGAGAGAATAAGTCATTATGATGGATGAAATGGCTGAAGTTTGTTTATTCTTAGCATTTAGAGCCATGAGAATTATCCAAAATGACCATAATGTATTACACCAAGCCATAACTTAATGAAGAGCTATCTAGATCATGACAAAATATATATATAGACAGCTAGAAGCAACTAGATGACAATATGAATTTTAGTGCATTTCATGAACATGTCAAGTCATCAAAGTCTAGCTAGAGATATCCAAAGATGATGCAAGCCATGTCAATCAAGCTAAGCGGAACCAAGAATCTAATATTGAGCCAAAATAGAGTGTTATATACTCAAGAGTGAAACAATGGTTCAAGTACTTGATTCTTTTGATAACTTAAGCAAATTGAGCACAAATGACATTTTTCTTTTGAAATTCATGGTCGTTTTCAACGAGTATTTTTATCATGTGCTAGATCTCAAGCCGTGCTGCGACTACTCCAAGCATGACGCTTAAGAAGATAGTCTAGGTCATCCAAAACTCCCCCCAAGTTCATGCCTAGTGCAATGGCAAGCCGTCTCGTGAGAAAGAATTGGTGAGATCAGTTTTTTCGCACAAAAGAGATCTTTTTGCTTCCTTTTTTTTATAAGTTGTACTAACTCATGTTACATCAAGAGTTTAAGACAGCTCAAACTAAGGCTCAAAAGAGATTCAACGCTCAACTCAGCCTATTTGACATGGCATGAATCATAAAAGGATAGCTCAAGAAAGACTAAACTCGAGTGCTAATCATGACAAGTTTTTAGTTTAAATTGAGCAAGTTTTAATTAACTCATCATGGCAAAAGCTAGTCTACACATATGAAGTCATGATAAATGTAGCAGATAAGCACAAGTCATGGCAGGGTGTAAAGCATTGTAAGCATGTCATAACAGGATAATAATCAAGGCTCAAATGTAGTTATAATGCAGAATGACATGCAGAAAATCCAACTCCCCCTCAACATGTGATGCAACTTTTAGTTCAAGTTGAGTTATGTCAATATTAAGCTCCAGAAGCTCCCAAATGAACTCCCCTTGAACCAAAGCAAATAGGAACGAGAAGTTGGCAAAGAAACCAAAGAAGGCAGTCCTTAAAGCATAGATAAGATATAGAGGATACTATGGCTCGGACTAACTCTCATCTACCCCATATGACTCCGGGACTATCACCGACGGAAAACACACACTAGAGAGCAAACACGCACTGCTCTGTCTGCGAGGGTGGCCCAACCCCGCTAGAACCTACAAGAAGTGAGTGAGCTCAACCTAGTGAGATAAGAAACAGCTATCCTGGAAGCACAAGATAAGAGTAAGAAGTCTAAGCAACTCAGCAAGAGATACACTCTAACCTATGCTAGAAGGACTAAAACCCAATGCACCCTCAGATGCGATGCAATAGTAAGGAAGCGAAGCATAATAAATATGATAAAGCAAGAAAGCCCAAAGCTCCCCTCACAACAGTCCGTAAGGACAAACCACCCCAAGCTCTCCCTCGAGCTAAAACCTCGTGCTATCCAAAGGCTTGGTGAAGATATCGCCAACCGGTGGTCACTCTCCTGGCCGGAGCACGATGTCACCCTTCTCCACATGGTCTCGAAGAAAGTGATATCTGATATCGATGTACTTGGTCCGAGAGTGCTGCACTGGGTTCTTAGCAATGCTAATCGCAGAAGAGCGGAACACGATCGATAGCTAACCCAAAGTCCTGCAGAGTCGAGACCATCCAAACCACACAGCTACAACAACTAGTCTGCAAAGAACGCACTCGGCCTCTGCAGTGGACAGTGCAACACCGGACTGCTTCCTCGAAGACCAGGAAACGAGAGAAGTGCCAATGAATTGGCAGGTGCCCGTAGTGCTCTTCCTATCTATCCTACAACCGGCAAAGTCTGCATTCGAATAGGCTCTAAGGGATAGACAAGATGAGGAAGAGTACCGATACCATAGTCAATGGTAGCTCGAAGGTACCGAAGATGCGCTTCACCGCTGGCGGTGAGATCTGTGAGGAGAAGCTCAAACCGGGCACAAAGACACATAGAGAAGTGTATGTCCGGTCTCGAGGCGTTGAGGTACAAGAGGGAGCCAATCATACTCTGAACTCCTTTTGATCAACGGCTCGCCGTCCTCATCGTGGTCAAGTGTGGTAGTAGAAGCCATCGGAGTTGACACCGCTTTCCATCACTCATGTCGAAACGTCTCAGGAGGTCACGGGTGTACTTGCCTTGATGCAAGAAGGTACCCTCCCCAGTCTACTTGATCTGGAAGCCAAGGAATAAAGTCAACTCACCCATCATGCTCATCTCAAACTCGGTACTCATGACATCCGAGAACCGTGAAACTAGAGCATGAGAAGAGTCACAAAGATAATGTCATCGACATAAATTTAGACGACGGAAGGTTATTGCCAAGCCGCGAATGAACAAGGTCTTGTCAACTTTACCCATCTCGAAATCATGTCTCAATAGATAGGACTTAAGCCTCTCATACCAAGCTCTAGGAGCTCATGCAAGCCCATACAACGCTTGGAAAGCTTGTAGACATGACTAGGGTATTTGGGGTTCTCGAAACCTGGAGGCTGTCTCACATAGACTTCTTCCTCAATAAAATCATTGAGAAAGGCACTCTTGACATCCATCTGGTAGAGCTTGAAACCCTTAGAAGCTGCAAAGGCAAGCAGAATTCTAATGGCCTCAAGTCTAGCTACAGGGGCAAAGGTCTCCTCGAAATCTGGACCCTCAACCTGGGAGAACCCCTGAGCAACCAGTCTAGCCTTGTTTCGAATGACTACCCCATCCTCACTTTGCTTGTTCTTGAACACCCATTTGGTCCCAATGATATTGTGACCTCGAGGGGGCTCAATAAGCGTCCAGACCTTGTTTCTCTCGAAATTCTCTAGCTCCTCATGCATGGTATTGATCCAAGACTCGTCAGATAAAGCATGACAAACGTCTTTGGGCTCAAAGGAAGCTACGAAGGCAGAGTGGAGACAGAAAAGTGACACGCCAGACTTGGAGCGTGTGACTCGTTCAAAGAGGTCTCCAATCATCTGCTCTGAAGGATGAGATTTTTGGATATGTCTTGGAGGTCCAGGATGAGATGAAGAAGTAGCCTCTACCTCGTGACCTGACGGGGTAGGAACAGAGCCACTAGCTCCACAAGAAGCAGAAGGTAAGGGCTGATCACTTCGAGGTGCGGTGGAAGAAGGCACCTCAAGGGGTGGATGAGGGACTGGATCGGGTAGACAACCCTCATCTCCATCGTCCTCATCATCCACGAAGATGGTCTCGGACTGCTCTAAAGAACCTGAGATGTCGGGCCTAGTCCCTGACCGGCCTCATCGAAAGTCACCTCACGTGTCTCTACCATTTTACTAGACTCGCGGCCCGCACCCTATAGGCCCGCCAAGAAGTCGAGTAGCCTAGAAAGATCCCATCACAAGAACGTGATTCGAACTTATCTAGGTTTCCAGACTTCAGAATAAAGCACTTGCAACCAAACACACGAAAATGAGAGACGTTGGGCTTTCGCCCATATCTCAGCTCATAAGAAGTGTGGTGCAAGTGTGCCCTGAGAAAAACTCTGTTCGAAACATGGCACGCGGTGGCTATAGCTTCAGCCCAAAACTTCCGCGGTGTAGAGTACTCATCAAGCATCGTCCTGGCCATCTCGACCAAGGTACAATTCTTCCTCTCCACGACGCCATTCTGCTGAGGGACGTGCGGAGAAGAGAACTGGTGCTCTACACCTGTCTCATCACAGAAACTCTCAAAGTAGGAATTCTTGAACTCCGTGCCATTGTCACTGCGGATCGCTCGTAAGGCACCGGAAGCTCAACGAAAGCCTCTTGAAAGACCTCGAAAATGTAAACGTCTCATCCATCGAGGCTAAGAAAAACACCCAAGAATACCTCGAGAAGTCATCGACCACGACAAGAACATACCACTTCCCTCCTGCTGACTGCACTCGAGTTGGTCCAACCGTGTCCATATGGAGCACCGTCCGGTGCATCGGTCATAGTCACCATGTGGGAGGGTGAGAAGCGGCAACCATCTTGCCGCGTGCAAGATGGAGCACAAACCAGATCTTTGACCATCTTGAGTTTCGGCAGACCACGAATGAGATCGTGGCCACTAACTCGGGTCAAATGGTCAAATCCAATATGACCAAGTCTCCTATGTCAGAAGGAAAGGTCACGGGACTCAGAAGCAACCAAACACCGGAGAGGATCACCAGAAGACTCAGAAAAATCAGCACGAAAGATCCTCCCAAAACGAGAAATCCCGCAAACTAGACTACTCGAAGAATCAAGAATTTTGCAATTGTTTTTCTTAAAACTCACCTCAAAGCCGTCATCGGTAAGCTGAGAAACGGAAAGCAAATTATACTGCAGCTTACTAACCAAGGCAACATCTTTCAAAATGAAAGAATCATTAACGCAAGACTTGCACCTTTGGCGATGACACGCCCGGATGAAGCATCTCAAAGGTGATCGTCTCATCACCGGAGCACGGCAAGGAAGAAAACCAACGGGAATCTCCGGTCATGTGTCGTGAACACCCGAGTCTACAAGCCAAACCTTTCCTTCCACGCGGCGAACCCGAGTCAAACAGAGTAAAGTCTCGATCTTGGGATAAATCAAGAGTGATTTTGGCACCCAATACTGAGTAACACGTCGAGCAGATGAAGTAGTCAAGCACGACTGACCTCTATCTACCCTAAGTTCTCCGTCGCTCAAAGCGTAAGATCCGTGAGCAGACACAAGTCGTTCTTTGGGTCCGACCGCTACGGACGAGCGAGTCGGCACCCAAGAACAGGTGATCACGCCGTGGGTAGGCATCTCGATGGGGAAAACGAGATCTACCCTCAGGACGGCGGAAGTCACGACCAGAGGGAGCACGAGGACGAAAAACAGAAGACTCAGAAAAACCAAGTCCTCGGTGCTGCCCAAAGCTACCAACAGTAGCAAACCTAGACCTCGTGTTGGTCTTAGGTGCACTCAAGGTCTGGGGCTGACCCTGAATACGCCTAAGAGACTCAACACGGTCTCTTCGCGCGATCTTGGCGCGCTTGAAGCAATGGTCAAACAAATGCCCATCCTTCTGACAGAAGGTGCAATGATACTTCGCCTTCTGAGGGGCTGAAGTAGCATGAGATGGCTTCGCCTTCTGAGAGGCCGAAGCTGCAGGTGAAATCACCTTGCTGTCAGAAATCCTTTGGACAAAGCCCGCTGATTTAAATTGAACTTTCTTGTTCTTGGGCTTGACCTCAATCACACCTGCGGCTACGGTTCTGAGCACGATAGGTGGATGCTTCCTCACATCCTTACGGAAATCATATCCTAGACCCTGATTGAACTTGCAAATCTTTGATTGGTCTAGAATAAGATTAAGCTTCTTCTTGCCTCCTACAAATTTCTCGAGAGTGTTCATAAGTTACTGACACTGCCGAAAGAGAGAGGTGCAAGTGGAGCAAGGAGGAGAAGAAACAACAGAAGGTAAGGGAGCAGAGGAACAACTAATAGCAGAGGGAAGACTGGTTTGTGCACGCACAGCCGACTTAGAAGGGACAGTCCTACTGCTAGCAGGTTGGTTTGCGTCGCTAGGCGTCTCTACCTTACCCGGGGGCTTCTCCCCCTTCTTCACAAGCACAAGGTGGCTTCTCTAGTAGGTCCTTAGTTAGCTTCACACATTTCTCATCCAATGCAGTCAAGTTAGATTTTAGTTTGTTACAACTAATGCATGGTGAGCTAACAGGGTCCTTAGAAGCAAACTGAGCCAACTTCTTATTATGATCAATCATTTCTTGAAACTGTTTGGAAACAGATTCAAGCTCGTGATCGCTTTAGGACAATTCACACATGAAGCAATAGGCTCAAGTAGAAAAGCTTGTAATTCAGCAATTTTATGATCTGCCCGTTTTAGATTCATCTTCAAATTATTACAACTTTCACAAGTCTCGGGCAGATCGAGAAGCATCCCTCCCGTCCCGTCCCGTCGTCGTCGCTCCATCCGTCGTCGCTCCATCCCTCCACCTCGCTGAGGTCGAGGTCGTCGAAGGCGGTGAGGACGCGGTGGAAGAGTTTCTTGGCTTTGCCAAAGTTGTGGAACGTCTTCTTGCCTTGCATCTGAGCTGGAGTCTTCTAGTTGCGGTTCTTGTCGGTGTAGTCATTCTTGCTCGAACCGCCGTAGTCGTTCTTGCCCTTCTCCAGCTTGGGGCAGTTTGCCCGAATGTGATTGGGGCCACCACACTCGAAGCAAATCACATGTCCTCCTCTCTTTCCGTCCCTCCTTCTCTTGTAAGCATGAGAAAATTTGCGAGCAAGGAGAGCCAACTGATCATCCGCAAGCTGCTCTAAATGATCATCAGTTACGTCACAGAGAGCAGCAAGGGAGAAACCGCAAGTCGAATCAGAAGAGGGGCCCGAAGAAGAAACGGGATCGGTGACCAAGGCCATCGACTGTGACTTCGACCTACGAGAGACAACGTCAATCTCGTGAGTCTTGAGGCGTGAGTACAGCGCGTCAAGAGTCAGGGTCGAGAGGTCTGTCGTGTCTTTGATGGTGGTCACTTTCATCTCCCAAACACGCAGATCGAGTGCAGTGAGCATCTGACGAGCGTTATCCGAGTTGGGGTACGTGAGACCGACCGCTCGGAGGTTGCTCAAGATCTTGTGAAAACGCGCAAAACACTCATCAAGGGACTCGCCAGCGAGCATTTTAAACTTGTTGTAATCTCGCTTGAACTGGTCCTCCGCACGGTTTTTATTTGGGTGGTGCCATCATGGTAAGCATTGAGGTCGCCCAAATATCGAACGCCGACGGAAGATGAGATATCGGTCAAACTCACTACGACTCGTGCCACGGGTTATGATGTTCCTTGCCTTAGCGTTTGCCTCAACGTCAGCCATGTTTCCGGCATTGACGTCCTCATCGGCAAGAACAGCAAACGGAACCTTGACCTTTCGCCAGATGACGTAGCCCTGAGCCTGGATATAGGTCTCCATCCGACTCTGATACCAATTGTAGGACCGAAATGGCGACAGAGGGGGGTGAATGTCGCTCTCTTTTTAGAATCACCCCCGAGAATTCAACACTGTTTTTCAAAACGATGCAAAAGAAAGCTCCTCACAGAAAATTAAAATTAATCTTGCTGAAATTTGAAACGCATGCGACACTGAAAAATTCAGCATAAATCGAGAGTAGTCAAGAAAATTTCAGCTGAAAATATTGTCGCTTGATCTGCATGCAAAATCACCAAAGATCAAGAAAAGAAATAAAAGAAAAGCAAGCAAAGCTGATTGCTAGTTGCTAAGAACTAAATACTGCAGTCGCTGCTGCCGAACTGAAGTAAAACCAAAGACAATGAAAATGGCTGGCCGAGAGACAGACTGCAAGAACACAAATCAGTATCTACTGCTCTGTCTATTCTTTGCTGCTGAAATCAAAGACAAAACCCTGCACAGCCGATAGACAGAGAGGTCAAAGCATTTCATGACTGCTAACAAAAAAAAGGATTGATCCCAAGATCAAAATGAGTTGGCCAAGAAAAGAACACAAGCTGCTAAAAATACACTGCAGTATCCAGCCGAGAATCAGGAAGAAAAGCAAAACTGAAAGCAGAACTGAGACAACAGAAAAGAAAGGCTGAATTTCTGAACCGAATCAGTAGAGAAAAGAAGGTGGAAAACATGCAGTTGCCTGCAACTTTGAGCCGATGCCTTGACTGAAAAAGTTCCAACAAAAACTGCTAACACAGTAAAAACTAAGGCCATCCGTAGACCAAAGAAATTACTGCATTTTCGTTGCTCTTCTCAGGATAGTTGAACATGTCCTCAAAATAAATAGCAAAATCAATCTGTTGCCTCTTGAAGGACCGAAATGGCAACAGAGGGGGGGTGAATGGTGCCTTAAAAAATTTCCTCCCCAAGTTCTTCTTCTCCTTTAGCTAGAGAGCTAAGAAGTCAGAAAAACAAAGATCAACCGAACAGCAACAATAAAACAAGAAGTCGTAGCCGAAGACAACCGTAGTCGTAAATGTGAAACTGTATCGGGTTTTGACCGTGGTCGTATGGGGTGAGAACAGACCAGCATACGCAAGACCACCGCTACACAGACGAGGTTGAATGACCAGAAACAGAGGATATCGCTGGTGAAAACCGAACCAGAAAACTTATGCCGTAGTCGATCATCCGACAATAGAATGTATACAGAAATACTACGTTGTCGGCATACGACCGAGGAGCAAGAAATTAGAGATCTTTTGCACGAGATCCAAAATGAATGAAACTTGAAACTTAGTTCGTACAAGATCTCTGAAGTAAAATACCAAGAACCTCCAAAGTCTTCACAATGAAGAGGAGAAACCAAAGTCGAAAAGTGAAACAGAGAGCTCCGTGCAGAACCACGAGCTCGGTTTTCATGATTTTGCTTTTGCTCTCGGAATGATCTTAGCAAGCAGTCATAAAACAATTTCCCAGTCCTGAGCAAGTGAAGCACAAGCCAACTCTCAGATAAAACACATATGATCGAAAGAACACAGAGAGGGCAATCAGATCAAACAAATCATCTCAAGAACAAAAACTGAGAAAGATACAGAGAGATGAATCCAATCTTTTCTATTGCACATGGAGGTTTCTGACAGCCACTCCATCGGAGGTACACGAGCATCCATGCTCTTACCCAGAGACAACTCACACAAGATAGAGAGGAACACTCAGAGCACTGGGGACAACCTCACATTGCTCCCGAGACCTAACCTCTATTTATAGTCTCACACGCTAACGGTCTCAACAGACCACCCGTTCTGAGAGTCCAAGGCTGCGCAGGCCTCCGTGCTTTGCCCATTACCCGGTGGCAACGGCTCCACCGCTTTGCCCAATAGCACCACCAACTCCACGAGCTCTCACGAGCCTCTCCGAGGGTCACAGTGCTTTCCCAAAGGGCGCCTTCCCGCAGTTTTGACATTTCTCCAAAATGCCCCTCACGCCTTCCGTGAAGCTTCCTCCACCGCTTTGCTGTCCATGCTTTGTCGACCCACCCGCACGACACGTCCTCTTCGGCTTTTCCGTCGCTCGGACCTCAACAACTTCCTTGTCTAGTCCCGACCTCCTAAGCCTCACCAAGACTTGTCTCCAGGATCATGCAACCGACCGATCAGACCTTCGACTCCTCCAGAGTCTAGTCTCGGTCTATTCCACCGCACACGACCGCACCCAACCTCCTGACCGTCTGGACCTCAGCTCCTCCCTGAGCCTAGTCCCGGTCCTCCTCGTTGTTGCCCGTCGTGCTCAGGCTCTGCAGTTCAGCCCAGCCTCGCCTCCGGCCGCAACCACCTCACCACCTCGATCATCTTGGCGTCTCCGACCGTCGGACCTCAACACCTCCGTGCCTAGTCCCGTCCTCCCACGCCTCACCATGAAATAGCTCAAGTCCTGCAGCCACACGCACAAGCAAACCATCACATAGCACCGCACCAACCGAAAACAGACTACCACCAACTCAGAGCTCACACCTTTTCCTCGAAAATAGACATTGACAAACCCCATCAAGAAGATGAACCAACAAGTCCACAAGGTCCACAACATCACCGAAACCCAACCGACCGATTCCCACCATAATCGGACACCATATGTGCCCACACGACCGGTTTTAATGAGCTCCATCGACCACGGTCATTCTGCCGACAACGTGGTCGAATTCGACTGCCACAACGTGATCGAACAACCGATCGCACAACGTGGTCGTAAACCCTTAGTGCCATAACGTGGTCGAGCACTCCCGATCGCTCAACGTGGTCGCACCACCGATCAAACAACGTGGTCGACGCCCGATCGCTACAACGTGGTCGTAAACCCTAGCCACGACTGCCGACCATGGTCAAATCTTTCGAGGGCTTCGCAACGTGGTCGTATAAGCTTCGATCACTGCACGCCGCCGACCGCAACCCGATACTCAACAACGTGGTCGCACGCCACCCGATGACTTCCGATCACGTTCAAACATGGTCGTACACCACCCGGCTGCAACCAGAAGGCACTCAACGTGGTCGTACGCACCAGAACGGGTTTCGACCACGACCAAATGTGGTCAAATGAGCTCGGTAAATTTCCGACTACGCTCAAACATGGTCGTACGGGCCACTGCGTGGTCGTAAACCTCCCTGTCGACCTCCGACCACACGCAAAATGATCGTACGGCACAGGGACAAGTCGTACATGACTTCATTTCGTCCAGAGTTAAGACTTTTGCAATAAAAGCCCAAAACAAACTCAGTTTTCCTTCAAACAACAGTCAAATACTCATCACAAAGATGGGATCATTTCCACATGATCTCTCAATCTCCCCCTTGATGAGTATATTGACAAACACCGTAAAATATGAAGTTGAGTTTGTAGAAGCCGACATGGTCCAAGGAAAGAAAATGAAATTATGACCATGTCGACGTAAGGAATACTAGAGCAACACATAAAGAGCAAATTGATCTCCAAAGCTCTAGCAAGTTCCTAAGTTGAGAAATTTTCTTTTCTCCAATCTATTCTCCCTTTGGCAATAAACACATCAAGTATGCAAGAGAGAATAAGTCAAAATGATGGATGGAATGGCTGATTTGATTATTCAAAGTATGCAGAGCCATGAGAATTATCCAAAATGACCAAATGTATTACACCAAGCCATAACATACAAGTATGCTACAAAGATCATGACTATGTATGTAAAGAGAAGCTAAGCTAACAGATGGTATAATCTGATTTTTTTAATTTGAAGTGCTTAGCAAGTCAAGTCAAACAAGATTTTAGTCTAGCTAATGATATCCACAAATGATGCAAGCCATGTCAATGAGCTAAATGGAATCGAGAAGCTAGTGTTGAGCCAACTAGAGTGCTATTTATTCAAGAATGATACATTTGTTTAAGTACACTTCAAATTTTAGCAATTGAGCATAAATGACATTTTTCTTTAGAGATCTCATGATTGTTTTCAATCATATTGTTGTCATGTGCTAGACCTCAAGCCTTATGCGATCATTCCAAGCGAGAAGCTTAAGGAAATGATCTTGGTCATCCAAATCTCCCCTGAGTTCATGCCTTGTGCAATGGCAAGCCGTCTCATGAGAAGGAATTGGTGAGATCGGTTTTTCGCACGTAAGAGATCTCCTTTTTGATAGATTGTACTAACTTATGTGTCATCAAGAAACTATATAGCTCAATCTATTGCTCAACTAAGATTCAAGACTCAACTCAGCCTATTTGACATGGCAAGAACCATAAAAGGATAACACAAAGCTGACTAGTCTCAAATATGAACATGACAGGAATTAGGTCAAATTTGGCATTTTAATTAACCTATCATGGCAAAGACTTGACTACACATATAAAGTCATGATCAGATTAGCAATGGAGCACAAATCATGGCAATGTGTAAAGCATTGAAAGCATGTCATAACCGGATAATAATCAAGGCTCAATGTGGTTATATTACAATGCAGAATGCAATGCAGAAAATCCAGCTCCCCCTCAACATGTGATGCAGCTTTTAGTTCAAGTTGAGTTTAAGTCAAAATTAAAATCTAGAAGTTCCCAAATGAACTCCCCCTGAACCAAAGCAATAAAAATCAAGAGCTGGCAAATAAATCAGAAAAACAGGCAGTCCTTAAAGCATAGATAAGATATAGAGGATACTATGGCTCAGACTGACTCTCATCTACCCTATATGTCTCCGTGACAACAATTGTCGAGAAAACGCACACTAGAGAGCAAACACGCACTGCCTCACCCGAGGGTGGCCCAACCCTCGCTAGAACCTAAAAGAAGTGAGTGAGCTCAACCTAGTGAGATAAGAAACAGCTATCCTGAAAGCACAAGATAAGAGCAAGAAGTCTAAGCAACTCAGCAAGAGACACACTCTAACCTATGCTAGAAGGACTAATCCCAATGCACCCGTAAATGCAATGCAACAGAAATGAGACAGAAGCATAATCAATATGATAAAGCAGTAAAGCCCAAAGCTCCCCCTCACAACAGTCCATAAGGACAAACCACCCCAAGCTCTCCCAGAAAGTGAAAACCTCGTGCTATCCAAAGGCTTGGTGAAGATATCGATAACCGGTGGTCACTCTCAAACCGGAGCACTATGTCACCCTTCTCCACATGGTCTCGAAGGAAGTGATATCGATATCGATGTGCTTGGTCCGAGAGTCTTTGTCTCGGGTTCTTAGCAATGCTAATCGCAGACGTGTTATCGCAGAAGAGCGGAACACGATCGATAAGCTAACCCAAAGTCCCGCAGTCGAGACCATCCAAAGCACTTGGCTACGAAGAATCGGCTGCAAGAACGCATCGGCCTCTGCGGTGGATCAGCAACACCGGATGCTTCCTCAAGACCAAGAAACGAGAGAAGTGCCAATGAACCGGCAGGTGCAGAGTGCTCTTCCTATCTATCCTACAACCGCAAAGTCTCGCATCCGAATAGGCTCTAAGGGATAGACAGATGAGGAAGAGTACCGATACCATAGTCAATGGTAGCTCGAAGGTGCGAAGATGCGCTTCACCTTTGGCGGTGAGATACGCGAGGAGAAGCTCGAAACCGGGCACAAAGACACCTGAGAAAAGTGTATGTCCGGCCTCGAGGCGTGAGGTACAAGAGAGCCAATCATAGTTCGAACTCGTTTTGATCAACGGCTCGCCGCCCTCATCTCGGGTCAAGTGTGGTAGTAGAAGCCATCGGAGTCGACACCGCTTTCCATCACTCATGTCGAAACGTCTCGAGATCACGGTGTACTTGCCTTGATGCAAGAAGGTACCCTCCAGTCTCGCTTGATTTGGAAGCCAAGGAAGAAAGTCAACTCACCCATCATGCTCATCTCAAACTCGGTGCTCATGACATCCGAGAACTGTGAAACTAGAGCATGGGAAGAGCCGCCAAAGATGATGTCATCGACATAAATTTGACGAAAGAAGGTCATTACCAAGCCTGAATGAACAATGTCTTGTCAACTTTACCCATCTCGAAATCATGTCTCAATAGATAGGACTTAAGCCTCTCATACCAAGCTCTAGGGGCTTGCTTAAGTCCATACAACGCTTTGGAAAGCTTGAAGACATGACTTGGGTATTTGGGGTTCTCGAAACCTGGAGGCTGTCTGACATAGACTTCTTCCTCAATGAAGCCATTGAGAAAGGCACTCTTGACATCCATCTGGTAAAGCTTGAAACCTTTAGAAGCTGCAAAGGCAAGCAGAATTCTAATGGCCTCAAGACGAGCTACAGGGGCAAAGGTCTCCTCGAAATCCAGACCCTCAACCTGGGAGTACCCACTGCAACCAGCCTAGCCTTGTTTCAATGACTACCCCATCCTCACTTTGCTTGTTCTTGAACACCCATTTGGTTCCAATGATATTTTGATCTCGAGGGGCTCAACAAGCGTCCGCACCTTATTTCTCTCGAAACTCTCTAGCTCCTCATGCATGGCGTTGACCCAAGACTCGTCGGATAAAGCATGGCAAACGTCCTTGGGCTCAAAGGAAGCTACTGGCGAGTGGAGACGTAAAAGTGACACGCCGAGACTTGGAACGTGTGACTCGCTCAAATAGATCTCCAATCATCCGCTCGGAAGGATGAGATTTTGGATTTGTCTTGGAGGTCTGGATGAGATGAAGAAGTGGCCTCTACCTCGTTACTCCGACGGGTAGGAACAGAGCCACTAGCTCCAGAAGAAGCAGAAGGCAAGGGCTGGTCTCCTCGAGGTGCGGTGGAAGAAGGCACCTCAAGGGGTGGAGGAGGAACTGGATCGGGTAGACAACCTTCATCTCCATCATCCTCATCATCCACGAAGATGGTCTCGGACTGCTCTAGTGAACCTGAGATATCGGGCCTAGTCCTCGGACTGGCCTCATCGAAAGTTACCTCACGTGTTTCTACCATTTTACTAGACTCGCAGCCTGGACCCTATAGGCCCGCCAAGAAGTCGAGTAGCCCGAAAAGTCCATCACAAGAACGTGACTCGAACTTATCTAGGTTCCGGACTTGAATAAAACACTTGCAACCAAACACACGAAAATGAGAAACACCGGGCTTTCGCCGTATCTTAACTCATAAGAAGTGCGTGCAAGTGTGCCCAAGAAAAACTCGATTGGAAACATGGCACGGTGGCTATAGCCTCACCCAAAACTTCCGCTGTAGAGTACTCATCAAGCATCGTCCGGCCATCTCAACCAAGGTGCGGTTCTTTCTCTCCACAACGCCATTCTGGCGAGGGACGATGGAGAAGAGAACCGGTGCTCTACACTGTCTCACCACGAAACTCTCAAAGTAGGAATTCTTGAACTCGTGCCATTGTCATCGCGGATCGCTCGTAAGGCACCGGAAGCTCAATAGAAAGCCTCTTGAAAAGACCTCGGAATGTGAAAACGCCTCATCCTTCGAGACTAAGAAAACACCCAAGAGTACCTCGAGAAGTCATCAACTACGACAAGAACATACCACTTCCCTCCCGCCGATCACTCGATTTGGTCCAACCGTATCCATATGGAGCACTGTCCCTGCATCGGTCATAGTAATCGTGGACCGAGGATGAGAAGCGGCAACCATCTTGCCGTCAAGGCATGGAGCGCAAACAAGATCTTTGACCATCTTGAGTTTCGGCAGACCACGAATGAGGTCGTGGCCGCTAACTCAAGTCAAATGGTCAAATCCAATATGACCAAGTCTCCTATGCCGAAGGAAAGGTCACGGACTCGAAGCAAGCAAACAACGGAGAGGATCACCAAAAGACTCGAAAAATCAGCACGAAAGATCCTCCCAAAGCGAGAAATCCCGCAAACCGACTACCCAAGAATCAAGAATTTTGCGCTTGTTTTCTTAAAACTCACCTCGAAATCGTCATCGGTGGTGAGTCGAGAGACCTAAAGCAAATTGTACTTGCAGCTTACTAACCAAGGCAACATCTTTTAAAATAAATGAATCATTAATGCAAGATGTACCTTTGGCGATGACTCGCCCGAAGAGGCGTCTCCAAGGTGATCGTCTCATCACCGGAGCACGGCAAGGAAGAAAACCAACGGAATCTCCGGTCATGTGTCGTGAACACCCGAGTCTACAAGCCAAACCTTTCCTTCCACCGCCCGTGAACCCGAGTCAACAAGAGAGCAAAGTCTCAGTACTGGGATAAATCAAGATAGATTTTGGAACCCAATACTGAGTCACACGTCGAGCAGAAGAAGTAGTCACACACGACTGACCTCTAACTACCCTACACTCTCCGTCGCTCAAAGAAGCAGAAGGTCTATGAACAGACTGAAGTCATTCTTGGTCCGACTGCTACGGACGAGCGAGTCGGTGCACCGGCAACAGTCTGATCACGCCGCGGGTAGGCATCTCGATGGGGAAAACGAGATCTACCCTCAGGACGGCGGAAGTCACGACCAGAGGAAGCACGAGGACGAAAAACAGAAAACTCAGAAAAACCAAGTCCTCGGTGCTGCCCAAAGCTACCAACAGTAGCAAACCTAGACCTCGTGTTGGTCTTAGGTGCACTCAAGGTCTGGGGCTGACCCTGAATACGTCTAAGAGACTCAGCACGGTCTCTTCGCGCGATCTTGGCGCGCTTGAAGCATTGGTCAATCAAATGCCCATCCTTCTGACAGAAGGTGCAATGATACTTCGCCTTCTGAGGGGCTGAAGTAGCATGAGATGGCTTCGCCTTCTGAGAGACCGAAGCTGCAGGTGAAATCACCTTGCTGTCAGAAATCCCTTGGACAAAGCCCGCTGATCTAAATTGAACTTTCTTGTTCTTGGGCTTGACCTCGATCACACCTGACTATGGGTCCGAGCACGGCGGTGGATGCTTCCTTCTATCCTCTCGAAAATCATATCCTAGACCTTGATTGAATTTGCAAATCTTCGATTGGTCTAGAATAAGATTAAGATTCTTCTTACCCCCTACAAATCTCTCGAGAGTGTTCATAAGGTACTGACACTCCCGAAACAGAGAGGCACAAGAAGTGCAGGGAAGAGAAGAGACAGCAGGAGGTAAGGGAGTAGAAGAAGAACCAACAGCAGAGGAAAGATTTGCTTGTGCACGCACAGCCGACTCAGGAAGGACAGTCCTACTGCTAGCCAATTGGTTCACGTCGCTAGGCGTCTCTATCAAACCCTCATGCTTCTTCCCAGCACACACAATGCAAGCAGATGGTTGCTTTTCTATAAGATCCTTAGTTAGCTTCACACATTTTTCATCTAATGCAACCAATTCAGATTTTAGTTTGTTACAACAATTGCATGGTGAGCTAACGAGGTCCTTAGAAGCAAACTTGGCCAATTTGTTATTGTCATCAACTAATTCTTGAAACTGTTTGGAGACAGCTTCAAGTTCAGCAGTAAGCTTGGGACAATTCACGCAAGAAGCAATAGGCTCAAGTAAGAATGTTTGAAATTCTGCAATTTTATGATCTGCCCGTTTTAGTTTCATATTCAAGTTATCACAATTTACACAAGACTCGGGCGATCCGTAAGCATGGCATAAGGTCCTCTAGCATCAAAGTCCTTATCCTCACATGAGGTGGGAGCAATAGTCTCATCGAGAGTAAGTAGGGTATGACCATCCTACTCAATTCTAAATCGCAAGCGGACTAACATTCTCCACCTTAATTGCATCAAGCTCGGAGGACGAGACTATCATGTGAGGTCCTTAGCTTCTCCATATCACCGATCAAAGCACGGCATGTATCACAATCGTCACGGAGGGAGCAGATATAAGTGAAGTAAGCTCGTGACAATCTCTACTTCCTTCTCCAACTCGCTACATCTAGTCTTAGCTCTAGCATGAAAACCCCCAACTTAAGAAAGGCTTCATTAAGTTGGTCATAAGAGGACATACCTCATCGAGTCGGAATAGAGATCGCTGTCGCTCGGTTAGCCTCAAGGGCCATGAAGCACATCCCGAGAAGTCGCTGCGCCTTGGGGTCTTGGTCACCGGTCCCGTCGTCGTCGCTCCATCCCTCCACCTCGGTGAGGTCGAGGTCGTCGAAGCGGCGAGAAGCGGTGGAAGAGCTTCTTGGCCTTCCCAAGGTCGCGAACTTCTTCTTTCCGGGCCGGCCTTTGAGAGCTTCGAGTTGCGGTTCTTGTCGATGTAGTCGTTCTTGCCCGAACCGTCGAAGTCACTTTACCCTTCCCAAGCTTGGGACGGTTTGCTCGGATGTGGTTGGGGCCACCACACTCGAAACAAATCACGGGTCCTCTTTTCCTTCCGTCCCTCCTCCCTTTGTAAGCATGGGAGAATCTCCGTGCGAGGAGGGCTAGCTGCTCATCCATAAGCTGCTCTATCTCGATCATCGGTTATGTCACGAGAGCGGCGAGGAGAATCCAAGATGGCTCGGAAGAACCGAAGCGGCGGTGGGATCGGTGACTAAAGCCATCGATCGAGACTTCGACCGACGAGACTATGTCAATCTCGTGAGTCTTGAGGCGCGAGTAAAGCGCATCAAGAGTCAAGGTCGAGAGGTCCGTGGTGTCCTTGATGGTAGTCACCTTCATCTCCCAAACCCGAAGATCGAGTGCGAGAAAGCATCGTCGAGCGTTATCCGAGTCGGAGTATGTGAGACCGACCGCCGGAGATTGCTCAAAATCTTGTGAAAGCGTGAAAAGCACTCGTCAAGGGACTCTCCATCAAGCATCTCGAATTTGTCAGTATTCGCTGAACCGATCTGTCGAACCGTCTTGATCTGGGAGGTGCCCTCATGGTATGCATCGAGGGTCACCCAGATGTCGTGAGCGGACGACAGGTGAGAGATGCGATCAAATTCGCTTCTGCTCAATCCCTGTATGATGATGTTCCTTGCCTTTGCATTTGCCTCAACATCGCCCATATTCCGGCATTGATGTTCTCATCGGCAGAACAACAAATTGTATTTTCACCTTCCGCCAAATAGCATACCCCGAGCACGGATATATGTTTCCATTCGGCTCTTCGGAAGGGTAATCCAGCCATCGAAAATAGGCGGCTTGGTGGAATACTTGTCTGTTGCCATGGCTCTTTGAGACCGGTTAAGATCTATGAAGAAGAGCTAACCGGCTCTGATACCAATTGAAGGACCGAAATGGCAACAGAGGGGGGGTGAATGGTGCCTTAAAAATTTCCTCCCCAAGTTCTTCTTCTCCTTTAGCTAGAGAGCTAAGAAGTCAGAAAAACAAAGATCAACCGAACAGCAACAATAAAACAAGAAGTCGTAGCCGAAGACAACCGTAGTCGTAAATGTGAAACTGTATCGGGTTTTGACCGTGGTCGTATGGGGTGAGAATGCACCAGATACGCAAGACCACCGCTACACGTATTTGAGGTTGAATGACCGAAAGCAGAGGATATCGCCAGAAAACCGAACCGAAAACTTATGTCAGTGATCGATCATCCGACAAATGTAATGTATACAGAAATACTCGTTGTCGGTATGCGATCGAGGAGCAAGAAATTAGAGATCTTTTGCACGAGATCCAAAATGAATGAAACTTGAAACTTAGTTCGTACAAGATCTCGGAAGTAAAATACCAAGAACCTCAAAGTCTTCACAATGAAGAGGAGAAAACCAAAGTCGAAAATCTGAAACAGAGCTCGGTGGCGAGAACCACGAGCTCGGTTTCTCATGATTTTGCTTTTGCTCTCGGAATGATCTTAGCAAGCGGTCATAAAACAATTTCCCGATCCGAGCAAGTGAAGCACAAGCCAACTCTCGGACAAAACACATATGATCGAAAGAACACGAGAGGGCAAACAGATCAAACAAATCATCTCAAGAACAAAAAGCGAGAAAGATACAGAGAGATGAATTCAATCTTTTCTATTGCACATGGAGGTTTCTCTGACCACTCCATCGGAGGTACACGAGCATCCATGCTCTTACCAGAGACAACTCACACAAGATAGAGAGGAACACTCGAGCACTCGGGGACAACCTCACATTGCTCCCGAGACCTAACCTCTCTATTTATAGTCTCACACGCTTGGTCTCAACAGACCACCCGTTCTGAGAGTCCAAAGCTTTGCAGGCCTCCAAGTGCTTTGCCCATTACCCGGTGGCAACGGCCCACCGCTTGCCCAATAGCACCACCAACTCCACAGAGCTCTCACAGAGCCTCTCCAAGGGTCACAGTGCTTTCCCGTGGGCGCTTCCCGCAGTTTTGACATTTCTCCAAAATGCCCCTCCGCTTCCTGTGCCTTCCAGGAAGCTTCCTCCACCGCTTTGCTGTCCATGCTGTCAGCCCACCTGGCACGACACGTCCTCTTCGGCTTTTCCACGTCGTTCTGGACCTCAACAACTTCCTTGTCTAGTCCCGACCTCCTAAGCCTCACCAAGACTTGTCTCCATGATCATGCAACCGACCGATCGGACCTTCGACTCTCCGAGTCTAGTCTCGGTCTATTCCACCGCACACCCACCGCACCCAACCTCCCGACCGTCTGGACCTCGGCTCCTCCACGAGCCTAGTCCCGGTCCTCCTCGTTGTTGCCCGTCGTGCTCAGCTCTGGCAGTTCAGCTCAGCCTTCCTCGTCTCGACTGCAACCACCTCACCGCCTCGATCATCTTGGCGTCTCCGACCGTCCGACCTCAACACCTCCTGTGCCTAGTCCCGGTCCTCCCACCTCACCATGAAATAGCTCAAGTCCTGCAGCCACACAGACAAGCAAACCATCACATTAATGGATCGCGAGTAGGCTACGAGAGCGAAAACAAAATTTTTCTACCGCGCACAAGAACATCATGCTTAAGGAGGGATCATGGATCGTTACCACTAGACGCCAGCGCAATGAAGAAGAGTTGGAGAAGCCGATCCAACCACGCTGTCAGTAGTAGTGGAAGTAGTCGATCGTCCCGAACCGATCGTCTCCTCCACGCGATCAACCACACCACGAGCGGATCCAATCAGAGGTTGTTGATGCCGATCAACGCCGCAACGAGCAGCGCCTCACCGGTATCCACACGTCCGGGTGGAACGCCGATCGCGAGTGTACCAAAGACTCATGCGGCTAGGGTTTGGCTCGAGGTGGCGGCTACGGATTAGCTCGGGATTATCGGTGCGCCTCACCCCTCGCCTCCATATATATAGACCTCCTCACTTGGGCCTCGTGGACCGAGGCCCAATAGGAGTCTATCCGGATCTCTATCCGATTGAGCCCATATCCGAATCACATTCGAATTAGTGTTCCAACCCGTTAAGTGTGCGACCACAGAGGTTCACGATACTTGGTCGCGACCGTAAACACCTTCCGGTCACCACATTAATAGCGCCTCTAGCAAGACATATTAACCCCAAAGTATACGTAAAGATCATATCTACGAACTCAGTAATGTTCTCATGTACTAATCCTTTGCCTCACGATATAGATTAAGCTCAAGGCGAGACCTGTGTCATCCTCTTAATAGCTCAATCACTCTCTCAATTCCGTGATGGATTATAAACTCGTGATTGACTCCTCAATCACCTTGGCATGGCCATGCACTTTCATAATCCATTACATCGAGGGGCCCGAGATATCTCTCCCATAAGGAGGGGCAAATTCTATCTTGATCATTCACATCCCACTACATGTTTCATGGCAAACCCAAAACTACTTTTATGACTACCCGCCACGGAGTAGTGTTTAGTAGTCCCAAAGTAGCTACTACGCATCTTGGGAACCATGATGATCTCAAGTCTAAGGATTCCACATAAACACTACTTGAGACCAACCGATGACACTTGGAATCTCTGCAGTGTCTCATGGCGGGTCTATCCAACATATGTTCACTAACACATGTCCATATTATTGATTTGGTATCTCCATACCATGATCCATGAGACATGATCATCAATCAATACATATCTTGATCTTTGAATCATATTTGTTCCTCATATGAAATATAATCGGGATCATTTAGAAATAGCAACATTTTGGCATTAAGAGTCTCATGAATAAGTCACATACTCATTGATCAATAATGATAATGTCTATTTCAAGGAACAAAGCAATGTATCATAAACATAGTATGTGATATATTCAACATCTCCATGTTGCCTCTAGGGCATATCACCAACAGCCTCCCACTTGCACTAGAGTCAACCATGTAGGTATCTAATACCCATTGCCCTAGTGTGAGCCTCATGCTTTGGTCAGAATGTAATATCCCGAACGCCGTTACGGTATAAGATTTTAAGTCAATCGCGAATCGACGTTTTTTCATGAATCATGGAAAGGAAAAATATAAATTGTAGAACATTGTAAATGAATTAAATAAATTAAAATAATTAATTTGTATGTTTTGGGCGGTTCGAGGGTGGGCGGCCGCTTTGGGCAGGCCAAATTTCAAATGGGGCCCGCACCCCTCCCAAACCCTAGCACCCTCTTTATAAACCCCCTCCATTGGCCCCTCCCCTCTTTTCCACCCCCAAACCAGCCTCCACCACCCCTTGGGCGCCCCCCCTCTCCCCCTTGCTGCTGCAATGGTGCCAAGGAAGAAAAGAAAGGGAAGAGAGGAAGGAGAAGGAGAAGGAGAAGAAGGAAGAAGGAGAAGAAGAAGAAGGAGAAGGAAGAAGAAGAAGGGAAAAATCTTGGGGAAAATTTCTTCATCTAGGTAAATCCATCCCCATCCCAATCCTCTGTTTATTAGTTTTATTAGGGTTCTTGGCTCGATATTCATGGATAGATATTAGATCAATCACCCGATTAGAATTTTGCCATGATTGGTTTTAGATCTATTCGCAGCGCCGGTTGTCTCTCAGTTTTGGGCTCGAAATTGATTTTCCTGAGGGTCTCCCAAAAGAAAAAGTGTAGAGGACGTCCAGATCTAGCTATTGTTTTTGTTTCAATTTGTTTCACCAAGGATCTGGGAGATACGGGTCGCCAAACTCGCTGATTTGCAGGCGGCCAGATCTGCGCAGCCGACGGTAAACCGTAGTTTAAAATTATAAAACGAATTTTCCTGCAGGTCTTCCCAAAAGGAAAGTTGTAGATTACTTCCATATGTACCTCCTGTAGTTTTATCAAAATTTTATACCACGGGATCTAGGAGAAACGGAGACGACAATATCGCTGTCCGGCAGGCGGTCGGGTTGTTATAGTCCGACTGTAATCCGGGGTTTAAAAATAGTAGATGAATTTTCTGGCCTTGGCCGTAGTTGGGAAAATTGTAGATAATTTAGAGATCTAGCTTCTGTGTAAATTTGGTAATTATTAGACCTCTGTGCTGTCGGGGCCGCGCATTTGAATGCGGCTGCCCAAATCTGCAGAGCAGAGCATGTCCTCTGTTTTGGGCATTTATTTACTCCTAGCTATGATTAAAATAAAATAGGTGTTCTCCATGAAAATTGTAGGTTTTAAGTCATGAATCCATAGAGGTATTATTTGCTATTTTTCGATGTATATATTTAAAGATACAATTAAGAAGCAGCGCTGCTGCAGAGACTAAAATGCTGTTTTGTGGAGCGGAGAGGAGTTTTCGGGTTCGGTCTCTAGCGATGTTTTATATTTTTATGTCATGTTTGTATGCTGTGGTTGAGTGCTGAGAGGTGTCTTATGGACAGGTGGTCTTGTCCTGAGCGCCTTGACTTTTGTTGTTCGTCGCTCATCGGATTGAGGCAAGTAAACGTAGCGGTGGTTGCTACCGCTTAACCCGTTGTTCATAATACATTCAGTTTACATTATTATCGTAATTTGATACAATTGCCATGATTGCATCATATTTTAATTGTGGAATTCTTGCTTAATGTTAATATATTGATCATGAAATTAGTATGTGGTGGATGTTGATTATGTTGAGAGCATGATAATGTTCCTTGCGGATGAATTAATGTGATTAATGGATTTTCATATCATTCAATCATGCATGACATATCATGTCCTTTGTATGTGGATGTCGCCGCTTATAGCCGCGACCGCACTTCATACAGTCAGATATATTGCCGTGTACGACGCACCTCTTCGCCTGGGAAGCATTCGATATTGCCGAAATACGATGCATTGCACTTCCTGCCCTGGCAAGAGTAATGTGGAGCATAGCATGAGCATTCATATGCATTCATATGCATTGCATTGTGGAATGATCATTTGCATACATATGCAATATAATGTGGTGAAGTTATTTTGTGGAATGTACAACTTCATAGTTGTAATGTGGAATTGGCTCTTTGTGAGCTATTGATGGAATGAAGGTTGTGGTTGTGATATTGAAATGTGGTTCGTCCCTTGTGTGATTAAGATGGTGTCATGAAACTCTCTTTTCATACTTTCCTTGTTTATAGTAATTGTGGATATGAGAAGTAATATAGTATTGAAGTAAGACATACATACGCTTTATTGCCTTTGATAGTGGTAGTGGTGGTGGATTTGAAATAGTCACCATGAATCAATTGTTATTGTTTTACCGTCATTGATAGTGAATTGAGGTCGTGATTATGTACGTTGTTAATTATGGAAGACTAAATGTTGTTGATTAATCTATTGTGGCTTGTGGAGGAATAAATGTTTCTTTTGCATTTAATACGGATAAAATGATTGCATTCATATGCTAATTAAATCTGAAATTTTAGAGGTATTATTCATAGAAGTTTATGGTGGTTTAATAACTTTGAACATAAATTGTAATTGTGGATGTATGGAATTATAATGATGATGTTTAAATTGCTTGTAGTTTGAATAACTTGTTAAACAGTTTACTTGCCGAGATTTTTATCTCACTCTTGCTTCCCCTCCTTACAGTGTGGACTTTGAGCATGCATTGGGAAGGGTAGAGCGCACCGCATCGATGCACTTGTATTATAATCTTAATGCTGAAATAAAGTTGAAAGAATCCTAGTCATTTGCTTAGTTATCATATTGATGTATGTTTCACCTTTTAATGTGAACACGGAATTGTTCCTTTGGTTATTATTGTTAAGTTGATTATGAATATTACATTGTTCTCATTATTCCGTTATTTATTAGTTGTTTACGCCCGCTTATACTATCTTATGTAGTAATCGTTGCTAGTTTGTTTTTATTTATAAATTGACTAGCTGTAGAGTAGTATTAGTGGCATTCCAGGGCATTGTGGGTCCCGGGTGTTACGCTTAGTATCGAGCGGCTTTAGGTCCGTGGTAATTAAACTATTAAATTGACACACTTGCACAAGAGGGATGGGATGGGTCAAGCATTGCATTTATGCTTTTGACATGTTGCATTAATGATTTATGTTGAGATGATCTTGTATGATTATGATTTGCTCCTATGATCGTATTAGTGAGAATTGTTAATGATAATATGTAGAGATTGTTTTGTCGCCTTGGCATTTGCGTGTCATACCACTATTTGTAGCATGGGGATTAGCGATGAAGTTACCTCAGGTAACTTAATTGCAGATGTTGTGAGTGAGTTTCTTTAGAAACATTGTTATCTTCCTTAAGTGGATTCTGGCCGATTCTTAGCTTATTGCAGTTAATGAATTTCTTTTGAGTTTGTGATTCTTGCAGTTGAGGGTATGCAATTGGTCTCAACCTGTTCCTTGAAGCGCTTATTGTTTCTTTCCGCACTAATGAGATACTTTTGCTACCGTGCTTATTGTTGGCTTGTAAGGTTAGTTCTTCGTGGGAGTTTGTCTTGTTGTGAATCATGGCTTATTGGTTCGCTTGGTATTTTCTTTTATAAATACCAGTTTTGAGTTGCAAAACTCGTTAATGTGTTAAAGCCTTGGATTTACGTATTTCTTTGAGATTATCTCGAGTGTTGAAGTTTAATTCCTTTCCTTTCAAAAAGAAGGTGTTAAAACCCTTTGTGATGTTTTTGCTATGCTTAAGTGAATGTGGTAATCACATAAAATAATTCTTAAGGTATGAATTATCATGTTGAGATGTTAGCGTGGTGCATAATTAATTTTAACTAGCATCCTTGGAAGTGTAGATGATTAATTTGATTTTGCCTTGTAATAGTTTCTAGAAGAATTGTGATCTAGAATTTGTCTATATATGTTTGGAACTCATGGAGTTATTGAGGTTGTGCAAAGAACTAGAATGATTATTATGATTATTTAAATTTCTATCATGTTGGATAAATTGAATTATTTTTGTCTTTAGTAAATAATCCCGACCGTGTGAAAATTAGTAAGTAAGGATATGTTCGAATATTGCCTTGATAATATTGACCTTTAACCTATCATTTATTTAGATACTTTATGAACATGTTCAATTGCTAGATTCATATATCTTTCACCATGCTAAACTGTTGAAATATGTATAAAGAAATAGATGAAGGGTGATGTATAAATTGTAGAATCTTGTCTTGCAAATCTGGTATTATTGAAGATTAAAATTATTTCGTTCTAATTTCGAACGTAAGGAGAAATATTGAATCTATGTTCATGTTTGTTTTATGATTGTAAATAGAGCTAGATCATGAATGTTGTTATGATAAAATAATAATCAACTATTGCTAGTAATGACTAGAGTACAATCAATTTGTGCTAAATTAGAGTTGAGCATCAATAAGAATTGAATATATGAAATTTAATGAGAGATTTATACTAGCATGTTTTGTGAGATTGCCATATTCTAGCATCATCTTGTTTAAGAGCTTTGCTTTAATATGGTGGCTTATGCACTAGGATTTCCTAGATTAAATAGTCGCAATCTTATCTAGATAATAGAAACATGATGAAGTGATTTCTTGTGTTTCTTTTGGAAAAGTTTATGACATGATTAGTGGTTATGATGATGCTAGTTAAGAATGTATTATTCGATGTTAGCATGATGGTCGGTATGTGGTTGTGTTGATAATGTTGAATGTTCTTTAAATAAAAGAATTTGATAACTTCCATGATACTATTTAAGTTAAAAGATTTGAGATTTGCGTATGCGATCTTTTGATCTCCTGACTTATGTCGCAGCTGAAATTGTTTGAGCAAAAGCCTTTTTATTAGTTCTTAAGGGATTATTGTGTTGCAGTCTTCAATTCTCTTTGTTGGAATTGTCGAGGTGATACCGTAATCAAAGAAGGTTGTTCTCTTTGTTAAAAGAAAAGTTTGGGTAGAAGTATTGGAGGTTGAAGTCAAGTTGTGCGTTTTTTTGAGATGTATTTGACTTCTTATTCTCACCAAGATAAGAGTTACTTGAGCTCAAATGGCAATATTTTACCAGATAAGAGCTTCTTGAGCTCGAATGGCCTTCTATATTCGTATTTGGTTGAGATTTGATGTTTTCTTCTTGAGGAGGCATGTGCCTTCAGTTGTGATCTTATCTTTTGTTGTCCAATATTTTATTGCTTCTTCTTTTGGTCTTTTGTTTATTGCGGATGGTAACATTTTCCTTTGTCCGGAATTTACTTCTTTTGCCTCTCAAGAAAGGGGTATTTGATTTGGGATTGCAAAGTCTTTTAAGATGTGTATGGCATCTAGTTGGTGTGTTGGGCGATGATTTGGAAATCCTTGGTTCAAGGAAGTTAATCTTCCAAAGGAATGGATTGGGAAATTAATAATATCTCGAGCAATAATATGCTCACTTGATTCTTATTTAAACTGTGTGTTTATGGCGATATCATCTCGCAAAATTGAGTGTTATTTGTTGAGGTGTATTCTTTTCCGCTTGGAAAAGAAAATGATTGAATTGGTTTGTCGAGTGATTTTCACTCTTGGCTTGTGTGAAAGGTGGATTCTCCAAATGTTTATTTGAGAGTGTGAATGATTTTGTTATGAATCCTTTATTTTGGATCGTGGTCCTTTGAAGGAAGGTTGTTTGCTAGTGTGTTGCTTGAGAATGCTTTATTCTTCTTGTGGTTGTGTTACTTTTGTAAAAGTAATTGTTTGTGCTTCAAGTAATGTTATGAGTGGAATCGTGGTCGATTCCTTAAAGGGGTACAATGTATTATCCCAATTATAAAAATAGAGGAAAATATTCTAATAAGAAGGATGGTATTAGTTAGTGGCTTGATAATTTTGCGAGAAAGACAGATCTTGGCCGCTTAGAGCCGACAAAAGAGTTGCAGTGTGCTCGATGTTGACCCACGCAGTCGTGGACTCATCGGAGTTGATGTGGATGCCATATTGACGAATCATCCGAGCAGGAGGTGACGTGGAGCTTGAAGTTCAAATACGTATGGAGGACCCGAGTTCCTCGAGGCGGGTGAGAACCCGTAGATGTTGTTCCTTGTGATGTTCTATCCGTGGATGCTCTATTCTTTGGTTATTTTTTCCTTGATTGTTCTTTATCTCGTGGGTTGAGGAGCGAGATTCGAGGACTAATCTTTTAAGGTGGGAGAATGTAATATCCCTAACGCCGTTACGGTATAAGATTTTAAGTCAATCGCGGAATCGATTTGTTTTTCGGTAAATCATGGAAAGGAAAATATAAATTGTAGAACATTGTAAATGAATTAAATAAATTAAAATAATTAATTTGTATGTTTTACGGTTCGGAGGGTGGGCTACCGCTTTGGGCTGGCCACCCAAATGGGGCCTGCACTCTCCCAAACCCTAGCACCCTCTTTATAAACCCTCCATTGGCCCCTCCTCTTTTCCACCCCCAAACCAGCCTCCACCACCCCTTACGCCCCCCTCTCCCCTGCTGCTGCAATGGTGCCAAGGAAGAAAAGAAAGGGAAGAGAGGAAGGAGAAGGAGAAGGAGAAGAAGGAAGAAGGAGAAGAAGAAGAAGGAGAAGGAAGAAGAAGAAGGGAAAAATCTTGGGAAAATTTCTTCATCTAGGTAAATCCATCCCATCCCAATCCTCTGTTTATTAGTTTTATTAGGTTCTTGGCTCGATATTCATGGATAGATATTAGATCAATCACCCGATTAGAATTTTGCCATGATTGGTTTTAGATCTATTCGCAGCGCGGTTGTCTCTCAGTTTTGGGCTCGAAATTGATTTTTCCTGAGGGTCTCCCCAAAAGAAAAAGTGTAGAGGACGTCCAGATCTAGCTATTGTTTTTGTTTCAATTTGTTTCACCAAGGGATCTGGGAGATACGGGGTCGCCAAACTCGCTGATTTGCAGGCGGCCAGATCTGCGCAGCCGACGGTAAACCGTAGTTTAAAATTATAAAACGAATTTTCCTGCAGGTCTTCCCAAAAGGAAAGTTGTAGATTACTTCCATATGTACCTCCTGTAGTTTTATCAAAATTTTATACCACGGGATCTAGGAGAAACGGAGACGACAATATCGCTGTCCGGCAGGCGGTCGGGTTGTTATAGTCCGACTGTAATCCGGGGTTTAAAATAGTAGATGAATTTTCTGGCCTTGGCCGTAGTTGGGAAAATTGTAGATAATTTAGAGATCTAGCTTCTGTGTAAATTTGGTAATTATTAGACCTCTGTGCTGTCGGGGCCGCGCATTTGAATGCGGCTGCCCAAATCTGCAGAGCAGAGCATGTCCTCTGTTTTGGGCATTTATTTACTCCTAGCTATGATTAAAATAAAAATAGGTGTTCTCCATGAAAATTGTAGGTTTTAAGTCATGAATCCATAGAGGTATTATTTGCTATTTTTCGATGTATATATTTAAAGATACAAAATTAAGAAGCAGCGCTGCTGCAGAGACTAAAATGCTGTTTTGTGGAGCGGAGAGGAGTTTTCATGGTTCGGTCTCTAGCGATGTTTTATATTTTTATGTCATGTTTGTATGCTGTGGTTGAGTGCTGAGAGGTGTCTTATGGACAGGTGGTCTTGTCCCTGAGCGCCCTTGACTTTTGTTGTTCGTCGCTTCATCGGATTGAGGCAAGTAAACGTAGCGGTGGTTGCTACCGCTTAACCCGTTGTTCATAATACATTCAGTTTACATTATTATCGTAATTTGATACAATTGCCATGATTGCATCATATTTTAATTGTGGAATTCTTGCTTAATGTTAATATATTGATCATGAAATTAGTATGTGGTGGATGTTGATTATGTTGAGAGCATGATAATGCTCCTTGCGGATGAATTAATGTGATTAATGGATTTTCATATCATTCAATCATGCATGACATATCATGTCCTTTGTATGTGGATGTCGCCGCTATAGCGCATCATCTGTCATGGGACGTCGATATTGCCGTAACACGACGCACCTCTTCGCCGCTGGAAGCATTCGTATATTGTCGAAATACGATGCATTGCACTTCCTACCTCGGCAAGAGTAATGTGGAGCATAGCATGAGCATTCATATGCATTCATATGCATTGCATTGTGGAATGATCATTTGCATACATATGCAATATAATGTGGTGAAGTTATTTTGTGGAATGTACAACTTCATAGTTGTAATGTGGAATTGGCTCTTTGTGAGCTATTGATGGAATGAAGGTTGTGGTTGTGATATTGAAATGTGGTTCGTCCCTTGTGTGATTAAGATGGTGTCATGAAACTCTCTTTTCATACTTTCCTTGTTTATAGTAATTGTGATATGAGAAGTAATATAGTATTGAAGTAAGACATACATACGCTTTTATTGCCTTTGATAGTGGTAGTGGTGGTGGATTTGAAATAGTCACCATGAATCAATTGTTATTGTTTTACCGTCATTGATAGTGAATTGAGGTCGTGATTATGTACGTTGTTAATTATGGAAGACTAAATGTTGTTGATTAATCTATTGTGGCTTGTGGAGGAATAAATGTTTCTTTTGCATTTAATACGGATAAAATGATTGCATTCATATGCTAATTAAATCTGAAATTTTAGAGGTATTATTCATAGAAGTTTATGGTGGTTTAATAACTTTGAACATAAATTGTAATTGTGGATGTATGGAATTATAATGATGATGTTTAAATTGCTTGTAGTTTGAATAACTTGTTAAACAGCTTTACTTGTCGAGATTTTTATCTCACTCTTGCTTCCCTCCTTACAGTGGACTTTGAGCATGCATTGGGAAGGGTAGAGCGGCACCGACCGATGCACTTGTATTATAATCTTAATGCTGAAATAAAGTTGAAAGAATCCTAGTCATTTGCTTAGTTATCATATTGATGTATGTTTCACCTTTTAATGTCGAACACGGAATTGTTCCTTTGGTTATTATTGTTAAGTTGATTATGAATATTACATTGTTCTCATTATTCCGTTATTTATTAGTTGTTTACGCTCCGCTTATACTATCTTGCATGTAATCGTTGCTAGTTTGTTTTTATTTATAAATTGACTAGTCAGAGTAGTATTAGTGGCATTCCGTGGCATTGTGGGTCCTGGGTGTTACAGGAAGCGGCTTTGTCAACGGATCTGCAATGTTCAAACTGTGTACTTTGCATATCTTAACATCGCCTCTCCACAATCTCGCTGGATGAGATGAAATCGCAGAGAATGTGCTTGGACTGGGTGCGATCTAGGCTCCTTGGTTTACAAGAATGGCTCCACCGTTGTCACAAGAGAGGTCCATTGGGTGGAGGCACTAGCCATCACACCAAGCTCGAAACAAATTTCTTGATCCAAACAAACCTCTTTAGCAGCTTCGAAGCCGCTATGTACCGGCTCATTGTAGAATCAAGAACTCGCTCTCGCTTGAACTCTTCCAGCCACCGCACCGCCATTCAGTGCAGTAACACAAATCCCGATTGCGATCTAAAATCATCTTTGTCGGTTTGGAAGCTAGCATCGGTGTAACCATTTACAACGAGCTCTTCCTCACCCCATAGATCGAGGAACACATCTTTAGTTCTTCTCAAGTACTTCAAGATGTTCTTTACGGTAATCCAAAGACTTTCACCGATCTCGATCGTATCTACCGTAGCACTTAAAGCATACGAGACATCCGACGGTACAAAGCATGGCATACATAATGGATCCAATAGTCAAGCATATGGAATCGCATTCATTTTATCCCGCCATCGTGTGTACTAGGACACCGATTCTTGCTAAGATTTATACCATGTGACATAGGTAGAAACCTTTCTTGGAATCCTGCATGTTGAACCTTTTCAACACCTTGTCAATGTACGATCTTGGCTTAATCCAATCACCCTTTTGATCTATCTCTATAGATCTTGATGCCAGAATATATGCCGCCTCCTAAGTCTTCATAGAGAAACTACTTTTCAATGAAGACTTAATGATTCGAGCATAGGAATGTCATTTCCGATCAATAATATGTCATCCACATATAAGACCGTAAACACGAAAAGCGCCCCACTAGCCTTTTGTAAACACAAGGCTCTTCTTCGCTCTTGATGAAACCAAACCCTTTGATTACTTCATCAAACGAATGTTCCAACTCCGAGATGCTCGCTTTAATCCATAAATGGATCTTTGCAGCTTGCATATCTTTCTAGTCGATTATGGATCGACAAAACCTGTGGGCTGTGTCATGTACACATCCTCACTCGATTTCCATTAAGGAAAGCTGTTTTGACATCCATTTGCCATATTTCATAGTCGAAATAAGCAAGAATCGCTAGAATGATCCGAATAGACTTTAGCATTGCGACGGCAAAAAAGTTTCATCATAATCAACACCTTGAATTTGTTTGAAACCTTTGGCCACCAATCGCGCTTTATAGATGTGAACATTTCCATCTATGTCTATCTTTTTCTTGAAACCCATTTGCACTCAATGGTTTTAACACCATCGTGGATCAACCAAGTTCCAAACTTGATTATCGCATGGATTCAATTTCGATCTCATGGCTTCAAGCCATTTCTCGTAGTCCGTCCCACCATCGCTTCTTCATAGGTCTTAGGTTCATCGTTGTTCAACAACAATATATCCCGTTGTTGAGTAGTCAAGAACATGTACCTCTCGTGTACACGACGTGACCTCTCTCGACCTACGTGGTTGCGGTGTGTCCACAAGTGTTCTTCAACAGCTTGTTCATCCTGCTGTGGTTCTCAGGAGCTGAAACGCTTTCGTGTGTTTCTAATTTCTTCAAGTTGCACCATGCTCCCACTATCCCTTCTTGAGAGAAACTCTTTCTAAGAAGACACCATGCTCAGCGACAAACACTTTGCCTTCTTCTTGATTATAGAAGTAATATCCTTTTGTTTCCTTAGGATACCCGATAAAGAAGCATTTATCGATTTAGGACCGAGCTTATCGATTGTAAACGTTTTACATAAGTCTCACATCCCCAAATCTTAAGAAAAGACAAGCTAGGACGTTGTCCCGTCCACATCTCATATGGTGTCTTTTCATCGATTTTGATGGAACTCGCTTAGTGTGAAAGCGGCTGTTTCAAGAGCGCACTTCAAAAGACAACGGAAGATCATCGTGGCTCATCATGGAGCGCACCATATCTAATAAGGTGCGATTTCTGCTCGATACCCCATTCCATTGAGGTGTTCCATGGAGTCAATTGTGGAACAATTCCACAATCCTTCGATGATTACCAAACTCATGGCTCAAATACTCCTCCACGATCGATCGTAGAAACTTGATTGTCTTGCCTAAATGATTTTGCACTTCATTTTGGAATTCTTTGAACTTTTCAAAGGATTCGACTTATGTTTCATCGTAGATATATCCATATCTATTAAAGTCATCAAGAAAGTTATGAAGTATCGAAACCACCTGGTCGTTGAGCTCATTGGTCCACATACATCGAATGTACGAGTGCCAATAAGTCACTTGCCCGCTCACCTTGACCTATGAAAGGTGCTTTGTCATCTTGCCAAGTAAACAAGATTCGCATGTCTCAAATGATTCAAAATCAAATGAGTGCGAAATACCATCTCTATGGAGCTTCTCTATGCTTTCTCATTTATGTGACCCAAGCGACAAAGCCAAATAAACGTGGATTCAAATCATTCGATCGTTGCCTCTTTGTATTAATGTTATAGACCGATGACTCTTCAAGAGTAAGAACATATAACCCATTCACCAATGGAGTATGACAATAGAACATATCTTTGAAATAAAGAGAACAACCATTGTTCACGTATCTAAAGTCATAACCTTCGCTTGTAAACATGAAGCGTAAATAATGTTCTTGGAAAGAGATGGAACACAATAACAATTATTCAATTCCAAAACTAATCCTAAAGGTAAAGACAATGGCATGGTGCCAATAGCCACCGCAGAACTTTTGCTCCATTGCCAACGCCAAGATCCACTTCGCTCCTCCTCAAACTTCTACTTCTTCTTAGCCCCTCGCAACGATTTGCAAATGTGAGCAACCGATCCGTATCAAATACCCAAGAATCAGATAGATGAAGTAGCAAGATTGATTTCTATAACATTTATACCGAGCGAAGTCGATTTCCTTCTTTTTCTCAAGATCCTCCAAGTACTTTGGGCGCTCCTTTTCCAATGTCCCGATTGCTTACGAGTAGCAATCTGCATCGAGCAGGTCTTCTTGACTTGCTTGGCCTTAGAACCGCCGCGATCTCATCGAGCTAACTTTCTTTGACCGCCGCTTTCTTTACATAGGGCTTGCCTTGCCTTTCTCGCATCATCATCACATGATGGTCGCTTTTCTTAATGCTTTCCTCGGCTGATTTTAGCATCCCATGCAACTCACCCAAGGTCTTGTCCATGTTGTTCATGTGATAGTTCGAATGAATGGCTCAAAGCTCGAGGGGAGCGATCAAGAATCACATCAAGAGCCAACTTGGCTAAGGGGAAACCAAGCTTTTCCACTCTCAATGTAGCCAATCATCTTAATCACATGAGGGTCGACGGATTCCCTTCGCAAGCTCCGCACGCAAACAAGGACTTTGAAGTGTTGAACCTCTCACCCTTGCTTGGTTCTCAAACATACCACGTAACCCCACAATGATATTGTAGGCATCCGTGTTCTCATATTGCTTCAAGCTCAGAGGACATTGTGGCAAGCATGAGACACTCACATCAAGGTAATCATTCGCTTGCTTCTCATAAGCTTTCCGCAGCCACGGTAGCATTATCGTGCAAGTCATCGTGATAAGGAGACTCAAGGACATGCTCCTTGCGCCTTGCTTGAGAACAATTCTCGTGTTGCGATACCAATCCAAAAGTTCGCTCCATTGAGTTTTTCTTTCTCAAGAATAGATCGCAAATTAAAAGAACTGGATGCGCATTAGTTGACATGATCTACAACAAAGAATATGCAAAGTTTAGCACTATGTTCATGTTTGATCTTCCATTAAACAATTTAACAAAGATACCCCACTATATGTTTTGTAATCGCCTTCCTCTAACGACATATAGTGGTCAAGATCCATGTTCATCTAAGTTCTAGTGAGCTTTGGCATCACCGCTAGAAACTTAGTGACGAGGTAAGCAACACTTGCTAATCACATCTTATGTGACTCTTGTTTGTTGGGTGGCATCCAATGCCCCTGGCCCCAACACCATGCCCCAAGGCCCAAATCTAATTTGATAGCCTTGTCAAGTAAACCAATACTATGCATGTGGATGTCCGACATCCACCCTATTAGATCAAGATAGTTGATGGTACCGCTTTGGCAAACCTACCAAACAATGATCATGATTCTTATAGGCTAAAGAATTGAAGGGCATCAAAACAAATTCTTAATTTTTCTTGAGAGAAGCTATTCTATCATGAAAAACTAACTCTTAGTTGGTATGGCATGAAAGAATAGTATGACAAGAAATAAACATCACATGCATATAATCACATTATAATCGTGAATGGTATGGCATTTTGTATCGTAGTGGTCGCCATCGCCATGGTTCCACGGTGATATTCTTCGCCACACTTCTTGTCCTCTTTGTCATCATGCTTGAAGCCTCCATAGCAAAGAACTAAACTATTACAACTAATAGGTAGCAAATGAATTACATGAGGAGCTCAAGCATCACAAGTCGACACGCAGTGTCGTTATACAATTAAAGAACAACCTCAACCCACCGTGATTAATACGACACAGTGCCGCCAAAACACACATGCATCACATATGCATCTATGCCATACCATTCACATCATTCCCTGCAAAAACAAGTTGCGTAGAACATATTCTCCACCGACATGAATGTGTTTCTATAACAATCTATGCGTACGCAACGGGCGGTCCCATCTATGAAAACGCTATGAAAATCTCATCGGCCGATCAAATCAACTCCAAACCGAGCCATTCAAAATGTCTCAATTTTCATTAGATCAATCACATCAATCATCGCGATCGGTATGCTTGAGGAGACCGCAACACAAGACCTCGATCCGCTGGCTCAATCCATCGATCAGCGCGCAGCTAGCCCCGATGGTGTTACCAATTAGGGGCAAGTCACACAGACATCAAAGAAGGAGCACGAACTAATCTTTTGGCCACATGATGCTATCAACTCATACATATTCCAACCCCTTATGACCGATTGATCTAGTCCGTAATAGATCCATCTATTACAACCGCATATCAACATATGCGCCGATCCGCATCGCAACTAAGCAAGATGGCTCGATACCACTAATGGATCGCGAGTAGGCTACGAGCGTAAAACAAAATTTTCTACCGCGCACACAAGAACATCATGCTTAAGGAGGGATCATGGATCGTTACCACTAGACACGCAGCAGCAATGGAAGAAGAGTTGGAGAAGCCGATCCAACCACGCTGCCGGTAGTAGTGGAAGTAGTCGATCGTCCCGAACCGATCGCCTCCTCCACGCGATCAACCACACCACGAGCGATCCAATCAGAGGTTGTTGATGCCGATCAACGCCGCAACGAGCGGCGCCCACCGGTATCCACACGTCCGGGCCGGAACGCCGATCGCGAGTGTACCAAAGACTCGCGAGCGGCTAGGGTTTGGCTCGAGGTGGCGGCTACGGATTAGCTCGGGATTATCAAAGGCTCCTCACCGCCTCCATATATATAGACCTCTTCACTTGGGCCTCGTGGACCGAGGCCCAATAGGAGTCTATCCGATCTCTATCCGACTGAGCCCATATCCCAATCACATTCGAATTAGTGTTCCAACCCGTTAAGTGTGCGACTCGTAGGTTCACGATACTTGGTCGCGACCCGTAAACACCTTCCCACACCCCATTAATAGCGGCCTCTAGCAAGACATATTAACCCCAAAGTATACGTGAAGATCATATCGGCCGAACTCGTAATGTTCTCATGTACTAATCCTTTGCCTCACGATATAGATTAAGCTCAAGGCGAGACCTGTGTCATCCTCTTAATAGCTCAATCACTCTCTCAATTCCGTGATGGATTATAAACTCGTGATTGACTCTCAATCACCTTGGCATGGCCATGCACTTTCATAATCCATTACATCGAGGGGCCCAGATATCTCTCCCATAAGGAGGGGCAAATTCTATCTTGATCATTCACATCCCACTACATGTTTCATGGCAAACCCAAAACTACTTTTATGACTACCCGCCACGGAGTAGTGTTTAGTAGTCCCAAAGTAAGCTACTACGCATGCCGGGAACCATGATGATCTCAAGTCTAAGGATTCCACATAAACACTACTTGAGACCAACCGATGACACTTGGAATCTCTCGCAGGTGTCTCATGGCGGGTCTATCCAACATATGTTCACTAACACATGTCCATATTATTGATTTGGTATCTCCATACCATGATCCATGAGACATGATCATCAATCAATACATATGTTGATCTTTGAATCATATTTGTTCCTCATATGAAATATAATCGGGGATCATTTAGAAATAGCAACATTTTGGCATTAAGAGTCTCATGAATAAGTCACATACTCATTGATCAATAATGATAATGTCTATTTCAAGGAACAAAGCAATGTATCATAAACATAGTATGTGATATATTCAACATCTCCATGTTGCCTCTAGGGCATATCACCAATCCTCCCACTTGCACTAGAGTCAACCATGTAGGTATCTAATACCCATTGCCCTAGTGTGAGCCTCATGCTTTGGTCGGGAAGCGGCTTTGTCAACGGATCCGCAATGTTCAAACTGTGTACTTTGCATATCTTAACATCGCCTCTCCACAATCTCGCGGATGAGATGAAATCGCCAGAGAATGTGCTTGACTTACAGTGCGATCTAGGCTCCTTGGCTTGCAAGAATGGCTCCACCGTTGTCACAAGAGAGGTCCATTGGGCCGGAGGCACTAGCCATCACACCAAGCTCGAAACAAATTTCTTGATCCAAACAATTTCTTTATACCTTCGTGCCGCTATGTACTCATTGTAGAATCAAGAACTGCCTCCTCGCTTGAACTCTTCCACCACCGACCGCCATTCAGTGTAACACAAACCCGATTGCGATCTAAAATCATCTTTGTCGCTTTGGAAGCTAGCATCGGTGTAACCATTTACAACGAGCTCTTCCTCACCCCCATAGACGAGGAACACATCTTTAGTTCTTCTCAAGTACTTCAAGATGTTCTTTACTAAATCCAAAGACTTTCACCGATCTCGACTGCATCTACCGTAGCACTTAAAGCATACGAGACATCCGGACGGTACAAAGCATGGCATACATAATGGATCCAATAGTCAAGCATATGGAATCGCATTCATTTTATCCCGCTCATCGTGTGTACTAGGACACCGATTCTTGCTAAGATTTATACCATGTGACATAGGTAGGAAACCTTTCTTGAATCGCATGTTGAACCTTTTCAACACCTTGTCAATGTACGATCTTGGCTTAATCCAATCAGCCTTTTGATCTATCTCTATAGATCTTGATGCCTGAATATATGCCGCCTCCTAAGTCTTCATAGAGAAACTACTTTTCAATGAAGACTTAATGATTCGAGCATAGGAATGTCATTTCCATCAATAATATGTCATCCACATATAAGACCGTAAACACGAAAAGCGCCCCACTAGCCTTTTGTAAACACAAGGCTCTTCTTCGTTCTTGATGAAACCAAACCCTTTGATTACTTCATCAAAACGAATGTTCCAACTCCGAGATGCTCGCTTAATCCATAAATGGATCTTTGTAGCTTGCATATCTTTCTAGTTTTCATGGATCGACAAAACCGTGGGTTGTGTCATGTACACATCCTCACTCGATTTCCATTAAGGAAAGTCGTTTTGACATCCATTTGCCATATTTCATAGTCGAAATAAGCAAAGAATCGCTAGAATGATCCGAATAGACTTTAGCATTGCGACGGCGTAAAAGTTTCATCATAATCAACACCTTGAATTTGTTTGAAACCTTTGGCCACCAATCGCGCTTTTATAGATGTGAACATTTCCATCTATGTCTATCTTTTCTTGAAACCCATTTGCACTCAATGGTTTTAACACCATCGTGGATCAACCAAGTTCCAAACTTGATTACCGTGCATGGATTCAATTTCGGATCTCATGGCTTCAAGCCATTTCTCGAGTCTCGTCCCACCATCGCTTCTTCATAGGTCTTAGGTTCATCGTTGTCTAACAACAATATATCCCGTTGTTGAGTAGTCAAGAACATGTACCTCTCGTGTACACGACGTGACCTCTCCGACCTACGTGGCAGCTGTGTGTCCACAACAGTTCTTCAACAGCTTGTTCATCCTGTTGTGGTTCTCAGGAGTCAAACGCTTTCGTGTGTTTCTAATTTCTTCAAGTTGCACCATGCTCCCACTATCCCTTCTTGAGAGAAACTCTTTCTAAGAAGACACCATGTCGAGCGACAAACACTTTGCCTTCTTCTTGATTATAGAAGTAATATCCTTTTGTTTCCTTAGGATACCCGATAAAGAAGCATTTATCGATTTAGGACCCAGCTTATCGATTGTAAACGCTTTTACATAAGTCTCACATCCCCAAATCTTAAGAAAAGACAAGCTAGGACGTTGTCCCGTCCACATCTCATATGGTGTCTTTTCATCGATTTTGATGGAACTCGCTTAGTGTGAAAGCGGTCAAGCCAAGAGCTGCACTCAAAAAGACAACTAAGATCACCGTGGCTCATCATGGAGCGCACCATATCTAATAAGGTGCGATTTCTGCTCGATACCCCATTCCATTGAGGTGTTCCAAGTGAGTCAATTGTGGAACAATTCCACAATCCTTCAGATGATTACCAAACTCATGGCTCAAATACCGCCTCCACGATCGATCGTAGAAACTTGATTGTCTTGCCTAAATGATTTTGCACTTCATTTTGGAATTCTTTGAACTTTTCAAAGGATTCGCACTTATGCTTCATCGTAGATATATCCATATCTATTAAAGTCATCAAGAAAGTTATGAAGCATCGAAACCACCGTCATTGAGCTCATTGGTCCACATACATCGAATGTACGAGTGCCAATAAGTCACTTGCCCGCTCACCTTGACCGTGAAAGGTGCTTTTGTCATCTTGCCAAGTAAACAAGATTCGCATGTCTCAAATGATTCAAAATCAAATGAGTGCATACCATCTCTATGGAGCTTCTCATGCTTTCTCATTTATGTGACCCAAGCGACAAGCTAAATAAACGTGGATTCAAATCATTCGATCGTTGCCTCTTTGTATTAATGTTATAGACCGATGACTCTTCAAGAGTAAGAACATATAACCCATTCACCAATGGAGTATGACAATAGAACATATCTTTGAAATAAAGAGAACAACCATTGTTCACAGATCTAAAGTCATAACCTTCGCTTGTAAACATGAAGCGTAAATAATGTTCTTGGAAAGAGATGGAACACAATAACAATTATTCAATTCCAAAACTAATCCTCAAGGTAAAGACAATGGCATGGTGCCAATAGCCACCGCAAAGAACTTTTGCTCCATTGCCAACGCCAAGATCCACTTCGCCCTCCTCAAACTTCTACTTCTTCTTAGCCCCCAACGATTTGCAAATGTGAGCAACCGATCCTAGATCAAATACCCAAGAATCGAGAGATGAAGTAGCAAGATTGATTTCTATAACATTTATACCGAGCGAAGTCGCATTTCCTTCTTTTCTCAAGATCCTCCAAGTACTTTGGGCGCCTTTTCCAATGTCCCGATTGCTTACAAGAGTAGCAATCGCATCGAGAGCAGTGGCCCTTCTTGACTTGCTTGGCCTTAGAACCGCCGCGATCTCATCGGAGCTAACTTTCTTTGACCGCGCCTTTCTTTACATAGGGCTTGCCCTTGCCTTTCTCGCATCATCATCACATGATGGTCGCTTTTCTTAATGCTTTCTCTACCGATTTTAGCATCCCATGCAACTCACCAAGGTCTTGTCCATGTTGTTCATGTGATAGTTCGTAATGAATGGCTCAAAGCTCGAGGGGAGCGATCAAGAATCACATCAAGAGCCAACTCTTGGCTAAGGGAAACCAAGCTTTTCCGCACTCTCAATGTAGCCAATCATCTTAATCACATGAGGGCCGACGGATTCCCTTCAAGAAGCTCGCACGCAAACAAGGACTTTGAAGTGTTGAACCTCTCACCCTTGCTTGGTTCTCAAACATACCACGAACCCCACAATGATATTGTAGGCATCTCTGTTCTCATATTGCTTCAAGCTCAGAGGACATTGTGGCAAGCATGAGACACTCACATCAAGGTAATCATTCGCTTGCTTCTCATAAGCTTTCCGCAGCCACAAAGAGCATTATCGTGCAAGTCATCGTGATAAGGAGACTCAAGGACATGCTCCTTGCGCCTTGCTTGAGAACAATTCTCGTGTTGCGATACCAATCCAAAAAGTTCGCTCCATTGAGTTTTTCTTTCTCAAGAATAGATCGCAAATTAAAAGAACTCGATGCGCATTAGTTGACATGATCTACAACAAAGAATATGCAAAGTTTAGCACTATGTTCATGTTTGATCTTCCATTAAACAATTTAACAAAGATACTCCCACTATATGTTTTGTAATCGCCTTCCTCTAACGACATATAGTGGTCAAGATCCATGTTCATCTAAGTTCTAGTGAGCTTTGGCATCACCGCTAGAAACTTAGTGACGAGGTAAGCAACACTTGCTAATCACATCTTATGTGACTCTTGTTTGTTGGTGGCATCCAATGCCCCGGCCCCAACACCATGCCCCAAGGCCCAAATCTAATTTGATAGCCTTGTCAAGTAAACCAATACTATGCATGTGGATGTCCGACATCCACCCTATTAGATCAAGATAGTTGATGGTACTCGCTTAAGCACCTACCAAACAATGATCATGATTCTTATAGGCGCAAGAATTGGAAGGGCATCAAAACAAATTCTTAATTTTTCTTGAGAGAAGCTATTCTATCATGAAAACTAACTCTTAGTTGGTATGGCATGAAAGAATAGTATGACAAGAAATAAACATCAAATTCATATAATCACATTATACCGTGAATGGTATGGCATTTTGTATCGTAGTGGTCGCCATCGCCATGGTTCCACGGTGATATTCTTCGCCACACTTCTTGTCCTCTTTGTCATCATGCTTGAAGCTCCATAGCAAAGAACTAAACTATTACAACTAATAGGTAGCAAATGAATTACATGAGGAGCTCAAGCATCACAAGTCGACACGGTGTCGTTATACAATTAAAGAACACCTCAACCCTGGCCAGGATTAATACGACACACAAAGTCGCCAAAACACACATGCATCACATATGCATCTATGCCATACCATTCACATCATTCCCGCAAAACAAGTTAAGCGAGAACATATTCTACCGCCTGACATGAATGTGTTTCTATAACAATCTATGCAGTACGTTAACGGCGGTCCCATCTATGAAAACGCTTATGAAAATCTCATCGGGCCGATCAAATCAACCCAAATCCGAGCCATTCAAAATGTCTCAATTTTCATTAGATCAATCACATCAATCATCGCGATCGGTATGCTTGAGGAGACCGCAACACAAGACCTCGATCCGTTGGCTCAATCCATCGATCGATGCCGCAGCTAGCCCCGATGGTGTTACCAAATTTAGGGGCAAGTCGCAGACATCAAAGAAGGAGCACGAACTAATCTTTTGGCCACATGATGCTATCAACTCATACATATTCCAACCCTTATGACCGATTGATCTAGTCCGTAATAGATCCAATCTATTACAACCGATATCAACATATGCCGATCCGATCGCAAACTAAGCAAGATGGCTCGATACCACTAATGGATCGCGAGTAGGCTACGAGAGCGTAAAACAAAATTTTTCACCACGCACACAAGAACATCATGCTTAAGGAGGATCATGGATCGTTACCACTAGACACGCAGCAATGGAAGAAGAGTTGGAGAAGCCGATCCAACCACGCTGTCGAAGTAGTAGGAAGTAGTCGATCGTCCCAACCGATCGCCTCCACGCGATCAACCACACCACGAGCGTATCCAATCAGAGGTTGTTGATGCCGATCAACGCCGCAACGAGCGCCGCCCACCCAGATCCACACGCCCGGAAGTCGAACGCCGATCGCGAGTGTACCAAAGACTCGCGAGCTGCCAGGGTTTGGCTCGAGGTATGCCACTGATCAGCTCCTGGATTATCAAAGTGCTCCCCCACCGCCCATATATATAGACTTCACTTGGGCCTCGTGGACCGAGGCCCAATAGAGTCTATCCCATCTCTATCCGACTGAGCCCATATCCAATCACATTCGAATTAGTGTTCCAACCTGCTATGTGCGACCAGAGGTTCACGATACTTGGTCGCGACCCGTAAACACCTTTCCTGGCCACCGTCATATAGCGGCCTCTAGCAAGACATATTAACCCCAAAGTATACGTGAAGATCATACTACCGAACCTCGTAATGTTCTCATGTACTAACCTTTGCCTCACGATATAGATTAAGCTCAAGGCAGACCCGTCATCCTCTTAATAGCTCAATCACTCTCAATTCCGTGATGGATTATAAACTCGTGATTGACTCCTCAATCACCTTGGCATGGCCATGCACTTTCATAATCCATTACATCGAGGGCCTGTAGATATCTCTCCATAAGGAGGGGCAAATTCTATCTTGATCATTCACATCCCACTACATGTTTCATGGCAAACCCAAAACTACTTTTATGACTACCCACGGAGTAGTGTTTAGTAGTCCCAAAGTAAGCTACTACGCATGTCGGGAACCATGATGATCTCAAGTCTAAGGAT
>JAYGGG010000532.1:0-53755 GCA_036346245.1 Bonia amplexicaulis | reverse complement strand
CAATAGGATTAGATATCGTATCCAACTCGGAGAGTCTCTAATTGGATCCTTATCCAATACAAGTAGAGATCGTATCCCACTCAAAGCGCCTTCGATCGGATCCAATACGAGTAGAGATCGTATCCCACTCGGAGTCTATCATCCGCACTCATATTGTTCCAATCTGTTAAGTGTGTAACCCTGTAGGTTCATATATATTCGGCCATGACTCGAAAACTCATTTTCGGTCCATTAGTCAGTAGCGGTCTCTAGCAGGATATAGCGACTCCCAAATATGTATAAAGATCATATCGGACGAATCTATATAGTGCTTATGAATCCATCCATTTGCCTCACGATACCAGATTAAATTCAAAGCGAGAAGCGTGTCATCCTATGATAGCTCAATTCTTTACTCAAACTTGTAGTGGATTACTCAATTGCGATTGACATGCACTTTCTTAATCTAACCACATCGAGGAGCCTAGAGATATCTCTCCCGTTATATAGAAGAGGCAAATTCTATCTTGATCGTTCACATTTCTCCGCATATTTCATAGTAACTCAAAAGCTACCTTTATGGCCATCTAGTTACAGAATAGTGTTTGGCAACTTCTAAGTAAACTATTATACATGTAGGAAACTATGACGATCTTAGGTCTAAAGTTCGTATATATACTATATGAGACCAACTGATGATACTTAAGAATATAACAATTCCTGCAATGTCTCATGTAAGTCAATTCAACACCATGTTCACTAATATGTGTCCATATTATTGATTTGATATATTCATATCTATGATCCGTGAAACATGATTACCAATCAATACATATGTTGATCTATAAATCATAATTATCCTATATAATGATATTAGATCAGGGATAATTTAGAATAATATCAAAACATAAATAAAGAGTTTCACGAACAAATCGCATACTTGTTGATTAATATGAAAGATATTTATTAAGGGATGAAATAACATATTATTCAAATTATCATAAACATAGAAGTGATACAATTATCTCCATGATTGCCTCTAGGACATATCACTAATAAAATGCCGGTTTTTTGGCTCATGTAGTAATTTGAGGTGAATAATGGATGGTTTAAAAGTGAAATATTTGATATACATATTGATGCCCTTAGTGTGTCTTTTGGTCTTTCATCCTCCTTGACATCAGGGATATCTTTATATATGCCATGTGATAAGTTCTTTTCTCATTCTGGCGTGCATTAAATATCATTAGCCTTGCTGAGAATCTTAGAGTACAAAAAGAAAAATTAGAATAGATGTACTTTTTTCCTGCTCAAGTTGTACTTTCAGGCAATCAATGAATGGTCCAAAAAAATGAAATGTCATATATCCTAAAAATTTGAATAGATACTAACACCCTTTGAGTATCTCTTTTGGTTTTTATCGTCCTTATGTTAAGGATATCTTTCTGTAGCCCAGATGAGGAGCTGTTTTATCATTTTGGCTTGGATGGGATTAACCTAGCCTTATAAATCTGGGGATCTTAAGAATACAAATGAAAGAACTCTGGCATCAGTGCAAGTTAGGATTGTTTTGGACTTCCTACAAGCAGTAAATTTAGCATGTGTCTGTTATGTTGTTTGCTGCCAAACTTTGTGTTTTTCAACTTCACTGCCAATTTAGCAGGTGAATTCTCTAATATACTTCGCAATTTATTCTGGCTCCGATGCTGACTGCGTATAAGTTAGATACATGCGAATTGTGGGTATGCTTTAGCTTGTTTAGACCATAAGGCACTACAACATGTTCTGAATTAAATTTGCTCTGCAGATTACTAGATTACAATTGTAATGCTTGTACACTGCGTTAGTGTGTATCATATGTTCTGGATGAGCATTTTTCATTCTTGGTCTTTTTTTATTATATATGGATGTCTAATATGTCGTAAATCGTAATCCTTCTCCAGCATTTACTTTCTAATCGTGTTGAGAGCTCGAGTTATGGAGCTTGTCTATGTCATCTCTTTGTATACAGAATTACCTTCTTAAACTTTTTACGAACATATTTCTTTGGTTTGACTGATTGTATCTTTGGAACACAGATGCATTCAATGTGCTAGTCAATAATGGAAAGGAAGCAGGGCAAGTTGTTTTTCACGTGAGTTATACATCTTGTTATTGTTAACTACCTGACTTTGAAGAAATGTCTTGTTAATAATAGCCAGTAGCTGCTCAACTTTGAATATCTGAATATACCATGCTTTTTTTTGAGAGAAATTTTATTGCAGACTCATGTCCACATCATTCCCCGTAGCAAAGATGATAAGCTGTGGTCTTCGGAGGTAATAAGAAATTTATCTCAATCTCCATTTATGCCTCGCTAATTGTCAAAATATGTGGCTGTTGTGTTGATAAAGGAGGAAGATTTTGTCAGTTTCTGTTGGTATGCTGTACTGAAGTTGTTAATATACCGCAGACCTATCCAAGGAACCCCCTTCAGGATACCCAGGAAACTGAGTATCTTGTTAGCTGCATCAAGGAACTACTCTCTTCTTCACCTGAGGGCTACAGTACTGAAGGGTCAACAATACGAAAAGGAACTCTGAAACAAGACGATAGATAACCAAGTCAAAGGCAAATTTTCTGTTTCCTCTCGCTCAGCTTGAAAAGCACTGCTGGGAGATGAATTGACGTATAGTTTTACCTTACGCCTCGAAATTTTGGAACTAACTGGCCAGGTGATCGTCGTAGAAAAGCCAAAAGCAGTAGAAGTAGATGTTAAGGTCATAGTCGATACTTGATAGTGATCCGAATGCATCATGTGAAGAATAGTAAAATTAGGTTTTTGAGACTCGGTAGGCGTAAAGTTTGGTAATGATTGATGGAAGTGAGAACCGGCAAATCTAGGCCGGGCGGTGGTCGATGGTGGATTCCCATCTGTACATTGTGGGAACATATGGAAGAGACATGTCAAAAGCTACAAACTGCAGTTAAAAGCTATAAGACTCAGCCAAAAAGAACAGTCCCTAAGAATCAATACATTTGGTAAAGAGTTGAGTCATTAGCCATTTTTCTTCTGAAGCAGGTGACGCAGTAGAGCATTTTTGCTATCTCATGTTTTAATTGCATTCGTCTCCATTTATGTGCTTATTGGAATTAGAGTGACTCCCTGGTTATTTTTGTTGAGAAATAATAATCACCAATGTAATTCATGCAACCAATTATAGATAATCAACACCATGGAAATGAAGTCTTTTTATTAATCTCAAGATCTTTTTATACATAGGCTTGTCTATTTATAGGTAAAACCCCTTAGGGGTAGTTTTGGTATTTGTCCACCAACGTAACTTAATATGTTTCGTAACACTCCCCTTTAGGCGAATACTACGATATGCATATGTCTCATTAAAAACTCCTCTAAAAACATAGTGGAAAAAAAGAATAGAGAAAAAAGTACACTGCACTTATTACCTCATTAAAAACTTTTACGTGAGAAAACTTCCGAAAAACTTATAAAGGGAAAAGGAGTATAGCATTAGATCTTCAGGATCATATAAGTTTTTCAGTCTTAAATGAGAGCTATGGTTCAGGGATTTACTTCCCTTGAACCTTGCAACACTAAGTCACCTCATCCCTATACCTCGCACGCACTTTTAGAAACTAGAGGTTGGGAGAGATTTGTAAATAGATCTGCTAGATTATCACAAGACCTAGCTTACGATATCTTTACCTCTCTGTTCTTTTGGAGCTCGTGAGGATAGAAGAATTTAGGAGCAATATGCTCCGTGATATTACTTTTAACATAGCTCATTTGTATTTATGCCACACAAGCTGTATTATCTTCATAGATAATAGTGGAGTCATTGACGGTGTTTATGCCACGTGACTTCTTAATGTGGCTAATCATTCGCCTGAGCCAAACGCATTCTCGTGAGACTTCATACAACATGATTATTTCTGAATGGTTAGTAGGCGTAGCTACCAAGGTCTGTTTAAATAACCACCAAGATATAGTTGTACCACCACAAAGAAATACAAATCCTGTCTGGGATTTCACATTGTGGGGATCAGAAAGATACCTTGCATCTATATATCCAACCATAGTCAAGTCTTGAATCTTTAGGAAAAACAATCCAAGATCTTGTTACCCTGAAGATACCTGTAGGATCGAATACTGCAATCAGAGGGGGTAAATAATTGTCGCCGCTTTTTGGAATCTCCGGCGGTCGATGAAGATTTCGACCGCTAGTCACAGACTGCTCGAACAATCGCTCAGCTTTGACTGCTTGCTGATCGCTCTATTCGACCGCCTCGATCGATTGCTTCCCTCGTTGTAGTAAGATCCAACCACCTGCAATCAACAACGCTCTTCAAGCAAATCAAGAACCAGAATGATTCAATAATATCTTTATTGCAGGATTTTCGTGAATTTATAAAGTGCCCGCACAAACATCCCTAAAAGCCTTTTCGCCGAAAGCCTTCTCAAAACCAACAACAAAAGACCTTCACTGTCAGACCCGGATTTTTCAATTCAGAATCTGCTGTGTCTTACCACATTATTCCCTGGATCAGTAGATAATGCACACAGATACATTGTTGAATCATTTCATACATCGCTGAAATTCATATAGTCCTAATATCATTACATAATATAGTCGAAGTTAGGTCTTAAAAATGGCGGAGTTCTTACAGTAGGGCCGCTCAGGCCAAATGTTTACATTTCAAAAGTACAACGGCGGAAGCAGAACAAAGTAGGCCTATTAACCACAGGCAAAGACTGAGGGCAAAAGTGGTCATACAAATACTACCAAAGTTCTAGCAATATTTGTATGCAACCCACACCTTAGTCTAGTGGCCTAAGGTTCTAAGCGTGACATATTCGCCCTAAGTCTCGGCGTTATCTCCTCCATTCGCAGCAGGTGCTTCCTCGAAGGTATAATGATCTTGAGTTCCTGAATCTGGGTTTTTGGTAATGCGAGTGTGAGCACACTAACCACCGTGCTCAGCGAGCCAATACACAGAATGCAGTAAGTAGTATGCGAGGCTTATCCAAGGGAGGCTCATGTTATTTTGTTTGCCGAAATGGGCTTTTAGAACTACAATACTTAAAAGTTCCCTAAGACCTAGCCTTTTTGAATTTTGAAACATGATGCTCATAACATATACATTTATTTTCAACGAGTCAGAGACCATCCACCGTTTCATGGTCTCTGCTCTTCATATCATGCCTTCAGCGTCATAGCCGCTTACATTACCACCGACAACACCGTGACAACTCAAATAAGGGCCTTTCTCTGCCCTCCACTTTTATCCCATCCCATCCATCAAAGTTTTGAAATAGAACTACATCTATTTAGATTCCCATGTCCGCCCATGACCGTGGGCACGGCTATTCGAATAGTTTTGACTCTGCAGAGTTTGTACACTTTACCCACAAGAGATAGATCTGCTCGTTGCCCGACATGATTCCTTAGCCATGCAGTTGAGTAGACTATCACAGGATTGTTACAATGCATAATCCTACTTGTGGTTACGCCCGCTAAGGTCTATCTTCTGTAGGATGCAACCATCCCTCGAGAAGGGTCCCTCGTGAGCCATCACGGGCAAAGGCGGGGATGAGACCATCCATCCCTTTGCTCGTGTTCACACCTTTACGTAACCACACTAGAGCTACACAAATTATTTAGCCTTGCCTACACTTTGCCAGCATGTGGTTGTACTGTTTGTACCTTGAGAGGTCATCACAAGATTCAGTCCTTAATGGTTATCTGGACGGTTCTACCACAATCCCCTTTGTGCTATCACGGCACTATTCATACATACACACACACCCTCGAACCATCCGCCCAGATAGTTAAGCATGTGGGGTTCTTTTAGAACGAAAAATACTTATACTAACATACACCAGTCATCATCACAATGACTGCCCAAGAATGCTTTCTCAAGATTGTAGGAGATGCTAGGGTGCTTTCACACCCCTAATTACCTAAACAACTCTAGGCATGGCACTATTACTTATGGACTTATTTTCAAAAAGAGTAATATTATTATTACTTTTACTAGGTGGAACAAGGATCGCATAACCAGGTACATCAAAAGAAGTATAATAATAATAATCAAGGAAAGCAGGGACACATAACTAGAATCTGAAATTAATATGTATTGCAATATAAATATAAGCATGCAATTTGTAATAACTGAAATCAAAGTAATTTATTGAAAATGTAGGTTCAAAAATGATCAAAGTATTGACTCGCCTTGATTATAGATGTTGGGGTTCTGTGTATTGGGGCCTACAGCTGCAGCTTCCTCTTCCTGGGCTTCGAATGCTAATTTTTACGTGCGTGAAAATTTGGATAAAAATCAGTACAACATTCAAAATAACATCCCAAAATTCAAACAAGTTACAAAAATATTGGTTCTGGTTCCATTAGATAGCTCTTGAGTTTAGATGAATTTAGAAATTGGTTTCACTTAATTTGGAGTTAAAATGAATAAGTTATGCCCATTTGAATACTTTCGGTTCAATCAAATCCGGAAAATAATAAAGTCGACATGTGGGACCCATCGCTGATCAGGCATTCTTGTGGCGCCGACACGTGGGGCCCGGCAAGCGTGGCTCACGCCCGCCCCCATCGCCTCGATAAGCGGGCCCTACTGTCGGCGGTTCGAGTGTATCGTCGCCGACAGTGGGCCCACTGTCACGGCGAATTTTAAAAGAAAGGTTCAACCTCGCGCGCTACGTGAGCGGGGCTCGAACGCAGGGGGAGCCGGGAGGGGAGGGTCAAGGCCGCTAGCCAGTGCTCATGGCGCATCTCAACCCTTAAGGGTAATATTACCTCTTAAGGCGCGGAGGCGAGCAGAGGCGGTCCGGCCGGAGAAGGCGGTGGCGTCGCCGTGAGGAGTCCCTGTAAGCGGACGGAGGTGCCGGTGGGGGCGGAGTCACGGAGGTACGTCGGCGACGTGCGGTGGCGGGCGCTCGGGGAGGCGTTCGGCCTGCGAGGCACCTGCAACGAGAATGTCGGATGAGGCCAGGAGAAGGTCGGCGATGCTCGGAGATGGTGTGGGAGCAAGGAATTGAGCTCCCACGAGTAGCGCTGAATTGCGGAGGCCGACGGCCGAGTTGGGGAGAAAGGAGGATGCCGCGATCCGGTGGCTTTTGAGCCGATTGCTTTTGGCGGAAGGTTTGGGGTGACTCGGCGGTCCTTTGAGGGACACCCCGGTTTTATAGCCGACGGGGTGGTCTTGGCCACGGCGGACCCGACGCGGGCAGGCGGTCACACGGCGGAGCTTGCGGCGGCGGCGGGCGACGGGGGTGTAGCGAGGTTCAAGGCGGCGCCGCGTGTCGCACGGCTTGCTGCCCTCCGCGGGTTTTTCGCGACGTGGTCGCCGTCTGGCCGAGGCGGAGGAGAGGGGTCCCATGGAGGAAGAAGAGAGGGGTCCGGCGGGGCCCACCCACGAGGGAGGCGAGAGGCGAGGAGGAAGCGGCGGGGAAGGGTAGCTGGTCATCGTAGGCTGGCTCATGGCTCCCATTTTTCTTTTTATTTTCTTTCTTTTATTTTCTTTTATTAGTTTAGAGTATATCTATTTTGTGTAGAATATAATATATTTTTTAAAAATTTTATGCCAAGCATTTATGTAATATTTATTTCTAAATTTAATTCAAATTTTGCACTTTACAAAATATTCATTTCAACTTGTGCATTTTATGGATCATCTTTTGATTCGGGTTTAAATTTTGAATCTTCTATTATTTAAACAGTGCATTTCCTTATTAATATCTTAATTTTTGGAACCATATCCAAATTTTCCAGAAATATTTTAAAAACCCAACTCAATACAATGTATCGTAAGATAATTCACAAATTTTTATTTCACAGCCCATTTGATTTTTTTTCCAGGATGTTACAAATCTACCCCCCTTAAAAAGAATCTCGACCCCGAGATTCGGTTTAGCTAGAAACAAAGCGGGTACTCTCACAGAGGCGATCTTCGCGCCCGGGTAGCTTCTTTCTTTGAATGGTGGCTCCATTGTACTCTACACAAGCGAATGGATTGGGTTCTAGTTCTCTTCCACGGTGTCCAAAATTTTGACCGGACGCTCTTGGTAAGTTAGGTCCTTCTCGAGCTCGATTGCTTTAATCTGAGTCGTCTTCCCAAGACTCATAAGCATTTCTTCATTGCGACACATGGAAGACATCGTACATCGTATGTGTTTGGCGGTAGTGTAGTTGATAGGCAACCTCTCCTTTCTTGGCCACAACGGAATGGCCCAACATAGCGGGGTGAGTTTGCCTTTGACCTTAAATCGCTTGACCCCACGCAAGGGTGATACCTTCAAATATACATGATCCCCAACTTTAAAACTTTAGTGGCCTTCGCCTCTTATCTGCATAACTCTTCTGCCTGGACTGAGCTGCTAACAATCGATCCCTAATCCTGCGAACCTTTTCTTCTGCTTGCCTTAGAGTTTCGTGTCCAAACACATAGCCTTCTCCCACTTCCCACCGATTGTAGCGGTGCGGCGCTTCCTTCCATACAGGGCTTCAAAGGGGGACATCTGCAGGCTAGCTTGATAGCTATTGTTATATGTGAACTCAGAGTAGGGCAGACATTTATCCCAATCCTTTGAGAAATCCAGAACACATGCCCGAAGCATATCTTCCAATATCTGGTTTACCCTCTATGTTTGACCGTCCGTCTGAGGGTGGTAGGCAGTGCTGAAATCTAAGTGGGTACCTAGGGCTTCATGCAGGCTTGCCTAGAAGTGCGAGGTAAATTGGGAACCGCGATCTGACACTATCTGCTTGGGTACACCGTGCAAGCAAACGATGCGGGACATGTACAGTTCAGCCAATTTATCCCCTTTATAGGTTGTCTTGACGGGAATAAAATGTGCCACTTTGGTCAATCGGTCAATTATTACCCATACCGAGTCGTACCCTGACTTTGTTCGCGAAAATCCCGTAATGAAGTCCATGCCAACTTCCTCCCATTTCCACTGAGGTATTTGCAAGGGTTGTAGCAATCCTGCCGGCCTTTGGTGTTCAGCCTTCACTCTCTGGCACACATCACAGCAGACGACATGTTCAGCGATGTCCCTCTTCATGCGCGCCACCAAGACCATTGCTTCATGTCTTGATACATTTGGTACTTCGTGGTGAAGGGAATATGCAGCTATGGGCTTCCCGAGTACCGTGTCCTTGAGGTCCTTCGGTGGGCACGAAGATACGCTGTCCGCACCTTAAGACTCCTTGTCGATCCATAGTCACCTTGGGAGCCTTCCCTTCTTCCATTAGTCTTCTCAATCTTAGAGTAGCTGGGTCTTCTTTTTATGCGACCATAATTCTCTCTTCTATACTTGTCTGCACTTCCATTACCGCTAAGGTTCCTTTTTCCACTATTTCTAAGTTCAAGGCCATTAATTCTTTATATAGCTCCGGCTGGTGTTCCTGAACCATAAGGTTATTACAATAGGCCTTACGACTTAGAGCATCTGCTACCACATTAGCCTTTCCGGGGTGGTAGTGGACACTTAGGTCGTAATCTTTGATCAGTTCTAGCCATCTCCTCTGCCTCAGGTTAAGGTGTGACTGGGTGAAAAAGTATTTAAGGCTTTTGTGATCTGTGTATATATCACAGTGGTTGCCAATGAGATAGTGCCTCTAGATTTTTAGGGCGTGCACCACCGAAGCTAGTTCCAGGTCGTGGGTTGGGTAGTTTGCTTCATGAGGGCGAAGCTGCCTGGATGCATAAGCCACAACCTTTCCTCCTTGCATCAGCACACACCCAAGCCCTTGATGCGAAGCATCACAGTACACCTCAAAATCTCGACGTACATCGGGTAGAACCAGTACTGGGGTGGTAGTCAATCTTTTCTTCGCTCTTGAAAGCTCTCTTCACAAGCCTTGGTCCACCCAAATGCCTTCTTTCTTGAGTAGTTGGGTCATTAGCACGGCAATCCGGAGAATCCTCTACGAACCGTCTGTAATATCCTCGCTAATCCAAGAAAGCTCCTTACCTCGGATTTGGAGGTGGGTCACGCCATTCTCATTACTACTGAGAATTTTGGCGGGTCGATCGACACTCCTGCAGACACGATATGCCCCAGGAAGCTGATGTCGGACAACCAAAATTCACACTTGCTGAATTTGGCGTAGAGTTGGTGTTCCTTCGACTTTTCTAGTACCGATCGCAGATGCTCAAGATGTTCTTCCGCTGATGCGGGAGTAGATGAGGATATCACAATGAATACTACCACAAACTTATCCAAGTATTCCATGAAAACCTTATTCATGAGGTTCATGAAATAGGCGGGGCATTGGTCAAACCAAAAGACATAATCAGTAAACTCATACACCCATATCTAGTGGTGAAAGCCGTTTTTGGAATGTCCCCTACCTAATCTTCGCTTGGTGATAACCCGACCGCAAATCAATCTTGAAAATACGTTGGCTCCCCAAGCGATCAAATAGGTCATCGATCCTTGGCGGTGGGTACTTATTCTTGATGGTCACTTCATTTAAGGTCCCAGAGTTCACACACATCCTAGCGGTGCCATCTTTCTTCTTCACAAAGATTACCGGGATCCCCAAGGTGAGGAACTCGGCCGATAAATCCCTTGTCTTGGAGCTCATGAAGTTGCTTCTTCAATTCATCTAGCTCATCTACAGTCATTCTGTATGGTCTCTTGGAGATAGGGGCAGCACCAGGTTTTAAATTGTTAACAAACTCGAGATCTCTATCTGGTGGCATGCCAGGCAGTTCTTCGGAGAAGACTTTAGGGTAGTCTTGTACCACCATCATTTACCTCAATGGTTAGCCCCGCATTTGGTTAGCTTCACTCTCCTCGTGGCACAATCCAAGATTCCTTGGTGTTTATTAACCACCCATCCCAAAGATAATATCCGTGGTCCGGGAGGCCAAAACTATTCAATCGCTAGGAACCAAAACCTTCCATGACAATTTCTACCCTGTGGCATACTAAGGTGGCATTAGTAATCCTCATGGGTGAGCTAAGCACCATTGGTTTCTTCAAGGAGTAAGCGGGCGACCTAAGTTTATCGGCAAATCTTTTGGCTATAAATGAATGTGAAGCCCTAATAAAAAAGAACACGTGCTGGTAAGGTCTTAACAGAGAACGTACCCAGCAGGACTCCAGCAGCCTCCTCGCCTTCTTCTCATGGTGACGTGATTGACCCTCCCTCGGTTTGGAGTTGATGTCACCTGTTGGATTGAGGAGTCCGATTTCCTTGCTAGGTGTCAAGCTTGGCCCGGTGGGAGTAGTCCCCAAATTGAACTTCACGGAGTGGTTTGTCATGACACGATAGGCACAATGCCCTTTCTCCACAAATGCTAGCAGCTTGAAGGAGGCCGCAGGATTGGTTCCGTGGGTCGCCCAAGGGACGGGAGTCCGAAAGTGTTACCACTTGACGGAGTACGGACCGATTACAGGCGGGCCCGATCCCGAGAAGGAGGGGTTGTTGAAGAACTTCTGGATGAACCTACCCTGGGGTCGCTGAGCCACTTGCTTGCGCTTGCGGCTAGCCTCCAGGTTTTTCTTCTCATTTTCGAGAACTAGTGCCTTGTTCACCAATTGATGAAAGCTGGTGAAATCTTGAATGACGAGTTGCACTCGTAGTTCTTCATTCATCCCTACGAAGAACCTGTCAATCTTTTCTTCTTCGTCTGCTACATCTTTTGGGGCGTAGCGGGCAAGTTGGTTAAACTTGGTGAGGTATTCACTGACTGGCATACTGCCTTGTTTCAAGTTGCGAAACTCATTCTTCTTCATTCGCATTACACCGGGAACAAAGTTGGCCTTGAAGGCATACGAACTCCGCCTGTGTACAACCGCCGTGCTAGCTCCGTAGGGGTGTCCTCATATCCTTTGTGGCGTGTATTCTCCTACCAGCACCGCGGCCCTCGGAGTTGGTGGGTTGCAAAGATTACTTGGTCATTTTCTGCGGTCTTGGCTATACGGAGTTTCCTCTCGGTGTCCCGTAGCCAATCTTCCGCCTCGAGGGGCTCATCTTGTTGGTGATATGCCCTAGAGGCAACATGGAGATGTTGAATATATCACATACTATGTTTATGATACATTGCTTTGTTCCTTGAAATAGACATTATCATTATTGATCAATGAGTATGTGACTTATTCATGAGACTCTTAATGCCAAAATGTTGCTATTTCTAAATGATCCCGATTATATTTCATATGAGGAACAAATATGATTCAAAGATCGACATATGTATTGATTGATGATCATGTCTCATGGATCATGGTATGGAGATACCAAATCTATAATATGGACATGTGTTAGTGAACATATGTTGGATAGACCCGCCATGAGACACCGCAGAGATTCCATGTGTCATCGGTTGGTCTCAAGTAGTGTTTATGTGAAATCCTTAGACTTGAGATCATCATGGTTCCCAAGATGCGTAGTAGCTTACTTTGGGACTACTAAACACTACTCCGTGAATCGGGTAGTCATAAAAGTAGTCTTTGGGTTTGCCATGAAACATGTAGTGGGATGTGAATGATCAAGATAGAATTTGCCCTCCTTATGGGAGAGATATCTCGGCCCCTCGATGTAATGGATTATGAAAGTGCATGGCCATGCCAAGGTGATTGAGGAGTCAATCACGAGTTTATAATCCATCACGGAATCGAGAGAGTGATTGAGCTATTAAGAGGATGACACAGTCTCGCCTTGAGCTTAATCTATATCGTGAGGCAAAGGATTAGTACATGAGAACATTACGAGTTCAAATAGATATGATCTTTACGTATACTTTGGGGTTAATATGTCTTACTAGAGGCCGCTATTAACACGGTGACCTGAAAGGTGTTTCGGTCGCGACCAAGTATACGTGAACCTGCTGTGGTCGCACACTTAACGGGTTGGAACACTAATTCAATGTGATTCGGATATGGGCTCAATTCGGATAGAGATCCTGGATAGACTCCTATTGGGCCTCGGTCCCACGAGGCCCAAGTGAGGAGGTCTATATATGGAGGCGAGGGCCGAGGGAACGCACCGATAATCCCGAGCTAATCCGTAGCCGCCACCTCCGAGCCAAACCCTAGCCGCTCGAGGCCGGTACACTCGCGATCGGCGCTCCACCCGGACGTGTGGATACCGGTGAGGCGCCGTTCTGGCGTTGATCGGCATCAACAACCTCTGATTGGATCGCTCGTGGTGTGGTTGATCGCGTGGAGGAGACGATCGGTTCGGGACGATCGACTACTTCCACTACTACTTCGACGCGCGGGTTGATCGGCTTCTCAACTCTTCTTCATTGCTGCTGCCTAGTGGTAGCGATCTATGATCCTTCCTTAAGCATGATGTTCTTGTGTGCGCGGTAGAAAAATTTTGTTTTCGCTATCGTAGCCTACTCGCGATCCATTACATCCGCCTTGCCAAGGTAAGGGCCGGTCCGATGAAGTCGCCTGTGTCGGGAGTATGGACGTTGGTGTTGGTCCGTCCCGCGAAGATAGCTCAAGTATTTATGCTTGCGCCATTACTTGCGCCATGGACGGGTTGGCCGGCGGGGTGGGAGGTTTACCCCTTGACTTGGGCCTCTTCCCAGGCCCGCGTCTTCGCTTCGGCCGGTTTCCACTTCCTTCAGATGTCCGGGTTTGCACCCGCTTGCGAGTAACTCTATGGCTGGCCATCTGCAGGTATTTTAGCACTCTTTCAAATTTTTGCTCTAATCGCAATAAGACTAGCAACCCAAGATCATCACATAAAAGAACCAAATCCAACTCAAAACAAATAGAAAGTTTTTAAACACAAGGCCGTTTTCATTAGCATAGATAGCACATCACATAGCCAGCTTTTTATGGCTTCACAAGCCATGCCAGTCTTTACAAACATGCACATACTTAGCACTCATAATTATACATACACGAGACTAAGACACTTGGTTCGAGCTGCTACTAATAAGACGGGGATCTGTGCTTGCTAACACTAGCCAAACTCTAGCAAGCATCAGACTAATCGAACTCGTCGCTTACTCCTCCATGTCACCAACACTGACCGGAGGGCAGTAGTCCGTGCATCGAGAACGGGACTTGCTACCACTAAACTCAGACGGGTCGGTGTCGGAGTGAGAGCGCGAACGGCTGCGTCGAGCCTCTCCTCGGCGTAGAGCGGACTAAGGCCCCGGGGGCCGCATGCTTTTGCGTGCCGTGAGCCTAGTGCGGAGTCCCCCGGAACCTGGTGGAGGTGCTGGAGCTGTGGCTGGTGTAGGCGTCTGCTGAGTCTAGGCGCGGCGGCGACCGCCGCTTTGGCCTCCGCCAAGGCCCGCCGCGATCGGGCGTAGCCGCTCGCAAGGACTCCACCGATGTGGCGTGCGGCGAGCGCCCCGGCGCGGTGATCTCCTCGCGCCACCACGTGGGCGGTACCCATGGCCCGCGAGGTCCACCGATGCATAAGCCTCGGGTCATCCTCCAACTCGCCACCGGGTCCCGCTGCACAGGGCGTGCTCGTCCGGGGTGGTAGTGAAAGTAGACTCTAATACTGTGGTCGTGTGGATGTCGCAGTCGGCCGCGACCAAACGGGCGGCGTCTGCAGCTGCCGCCACCAAGCTCCTCGGTGGGTAGTCCGGAAACGTGAGATGTGTCTCCTCGCACGGGTAGATGAAGATCTCCACTAACCAGACTCATCTCCTCCTGCCCGGTCCTCCGACCCATGGTAGATGGGCGCGTCCTTGTAGCCAAGTAGTGGAGTAGTTTGCGAGTATATCCGCAAACTCACCCTCACGCACTCCGTGAGCGAAGAAGTCCCAGTGTCCAGCATCTGCAGCTCCTGCCATCTGTAATTTAAATAATAGCGTTAGTAATTTTTCAAAATATCAACTGAAATGTGGAACAGAGTAGAACTAGGAAGGATGCGAGGAGAATTATTATGCTACATTTTTAAGAAATTCCTTTTTATACATTTTATAACATCCGTAGTCCTAAGTATTCACGACCACCTAAGGTTTTTACCCTACAACAGATGCTCGATACTACTGTCAAACCCGGATTTTTCAATCCAGAATCTGCTATGTCTTACCGCATTATTCCCTGGATCAGTAGATAATGCACACAGATACATTGTTGAATCATTTCATACATCGCTGAAATTCACATAGTCCTAATAGCATTACATAATATAGTTGAAGTTAGGCCTTAATTAACATGTATTGCAATATAAATATAAGCATGCAATTTGTAATAACTGAAGTCAAAGTAATTTGTTGAAAATGTAGGTTCAAAAATGATCAAAGTATTGACTCGCCTTGATTATAGATGTTGGGGTTCTGTGTATTGGGGCCTACAATTGCAGCCTTCCTCTTCACAGGCTTCAATGCTAATTTTACGCGTGAAAATTTGATAAAAATCAAGACAACATTCAAAATAACATCACAAAATTCAAACAAGTTACAAAAATATTGGTTCGGTTCCATTAGATAGCTCTTGAATTTAGATGAATTTAGAAATTGTTTTCACTTAATTTGAGTTAAAATGAATAAGTTATGCCCATTTGAATACTTTCGGTTCAATCAAATCCAAAATAATAAACCGACATGGGACCCATCGCTGACCGCGCTGCTTGCGGGCCGACACGGGGCCCGGCAGGGCTCACGCCTGTCTTCTCATCGCCTCGACAAAGGGGCCCTACTGTCGGCCGTCTGTAGAGCAGCATGCGACAGCGGGGCCACCTGTCACGTGGCATGAGTTTTAAAAGAAAGGCTCAACCTCAGCGCCACGTGAGCGGGGCTCAACGCGCCGGGGAGCCGTGAGGGTCAAGGCCGCTAGCCAGCGGGCTCAAGAAGACATCTCAACCCTGCGGGTAATATTACCTCTGGGCGCCAGGGGAGGCCGAGGCAGGCGGTCCTTGGCCGGAGAAGGCGGCGGCGTCACCTGCGAGGGAGGTCCGGGAGGTAGCGAGAGGGCCAAACGGTCACTGGAGTCCCGTGAAGCCGACGGAGGTGCCGGAGGGCCTGAGTCACGGAGGTAGGTCGGCGACGCATGTGGCGGGCGCCCGGGAGGCGCTCGGTGCTCATGAGGCACCAAGCGACGCAGATGCTCCTGATGCCACGGGAGAAGGTCGGCGATGCTTCAGAGATGGTGTGGGAGCAAGGAATTGAGCTCCCACATACGTAGTAGCGAATTGCGGAGGGTCGACCAGTGGAGTTGGGAGAAAGGAGGATGCCGCTCCCCCATTTTCTTTTTTATTTTTTCTTCTTTTTCTTTTCTTTTATTAGTTTAGGTATATCTATTTTGTGTAGAATATAATATATATATATATATTTTAAAATTTTATGCCAAGCATTTATGTAATATTTATTTCTAAATTTAATTCAAATTTTGCACTTTACAAAATATTCATTTCAACTTGTGCATTTTATGGATCATCTTTTCAATTCGGGTTTAAATTTTGAATCTTGTATTATTTAAACCGGTGCATTTCCTTATTAATATCTTAATTTTTGGAACCATATCCAAATTTTCCAGAAATATTTTAAAACCCAACTCAATACAATGTATCGTAAGATAATTCACAAATTTTTATTTCACAATCCATTTGATTTTTTTTCCAGGATGTTACATTCACCAAGTACTTCACAAAAGCCACGCAAATCCTCACGTTAGCCCTTAGCCTCTCCCTGCTATTATAGGCTAACGTCCCAAACCGTGTTCGACTCAAACACCAAGGGACCTGAAACCCTTTCAAACAAGGGTTTCATTCAAACTCTCAATCTTCTCAATTATGGACTCCATCCATAACTTCTAACTTACCACATAATGAAGCCTCCATGACAACATCTCCTGTTTCTTTATCACGCACCATCACCTTCCGTGTCAAAGCCTCTTGGACTACACCGCCCATAGCTTCTCCACGAAAAACCACCTTTGATCTCCACGTACTCTAGCATGAGCCCAACCACCTCGCGTGACATACTTGACCGCCTAGACCCCAGACTTTCCCATCCTAGTTCCAATCCTCCTTGTCACCGATCATGCCCATCTCCACGCCAATCTACACATGCAAAGAACACAAATTTTTCCCCAGCACAAGTTCTTTCCAACTTAACCGTCATAAGTCCACACACTCAAAATACACCATCGTCTATCCATAGATAAGAACTAAACCATCCATCAGCATCAAACAGATCAGACACGACTACACATCCCATCACTTTCCAGAAATCAATTTCAGACTACTCATTTTGACCAGTTATGCCCTCCATGCAAAGTCCGGTCGCTAGCTCATCAAGTACTCGAAAACACAAGTACTCGGGAAAAACTATCACTCTGAACACTAGGGAAAAATAAGCATAGCTACCGACCACAGAACCAGTGAGTACCGACTACCAAGTACCGATCGCTATGACTAAGACACCAGATCGCTAAGTCTATGACTACCAATCACAAAGTCTACAACTACCCATCACCGACCAGGTACTATAGTGAGAGACCATGTGGAGGTCATCCGTTGTGTATGATGAGTAATTGACATCGGTTTAGTTAAGTCGAGTTTGAGTTGGTTGGTTCGGACCGACGCTGCGAGGTGTAACGGGCTTGGTTGGACTTGGTCAAACCTGGTCAACATGTTTAGGATGCATATTCTGTTAATGTGACAGGTTTGGATTTAATTATGCTTACATGTATCGAGCGGTGCTATTTGACGTGTTTCTTGTCTGTGTGACTGCAGGACGTCGAGGCGAAGTCGTGGCGAGACACGGTGGACCGGACTAGGCGCAGGTGGCGCTGAGGTCAGAACGGTCGTGATGTGTCGAAGACGACGTGGACTCGAGGTGGTTGCGAGGCGCGAGGCAAGGAGCGCGAAGCTTCCTGGAAGGTGCGGAGGGCGAAACGGGAATTTCGCAAAGCCGCATGCGCTGAGACTCTCGTTAGGGTTTAGCCGGCGTAACGGGTTGGAGACCCGTTAGCCAAGGGCTATAAATAGGGGTTGGGGGCTGCATACCCCTTTGAGGATCACAAGGTGTATCACAAGGGTTTTAGTGTTCATCACTTGGTGTGTGTTCCTCCCAAGAAGCATGTGAGGCTCTTGGTGTTCTTGAGGATTGAGAGGAAGAGGATGGATTGAGAGTCTTGTAATTACTCCTCTTGTTCTAATGTCCATGCGTATGGGGACGAGTTTGGGGTCTCTTGTAATCTTTCATTTATGGGTTTCTCTATGAGAAATTCTTTGTCCGAGTTGATATGGTTTTATGATTTCATTTGTCAGTGCTTCGCTTGTTCATCTCTGTTCTTCCCTCATGTTGTGTTGTGCTTTGCTCGTATGCTCGGTCTTGACTTTCTAGGTTGAATCTTTTGTCTAGAGGTGAGAGATCATGTGGAAATGATCCCATCTTTGTGATGAGTATTTGACTGTTGTTTGAAGGAAAACTGAGTTTGTTTTGGGCTTTTATTGCAAAAGTCTTAACTCTGGACGAAATGAAGTCATGTACGACTTGTCCTCGTGTCAGCATTGATCATTTTGGCGTGTGGTCGGGAGGTCGACAGGGAGGTTTACGACCACGCAGCGGTCTGCATTTCGACCATGTTTGAGCGTAGTCGAAATTTACCGAGCTCATTTGACCACATTTGGTCGTGGTCGAAACCCGCTCGCGCGCACGACCACGCTGAGTGCCTTCTCGTTGCAGGGTGGTGTACGACCATGTTTGAACGTGATCTAAGTCTATCGGGTGGCGTCGCACCATGTTGCCGAGTATCGGGTTGCGGTCGAGCGGCGACGAGTGATCGGAGCTTATACGACCACGCCATAAGCCCTCGAAGATTTGACCATGGTCGGCAATGTGGCTAGGGTTTACGACCACGCCAGCGATCGGGCGCCGACCACGTTGTTTGATCGGTGGTGCGACCACGCTGAGCGATCGGGAGTGCTCGACCACGTTATGGCACTAAGGGTTTACGACCACGCCAGCGATCGGTTGTTCGATCACGTTGTGGCGGTCGAATTCGACCACGTTGTTGGCGTAATGACCGTGGTCGATGGAGCTCATTAAACCCGTCGTGTGGCACATATGGTGTCCGATTATGGTGGGAATCGGTCGGTTGGGTTTCGGTGATGTTGTGGACCTTGTGGACTTGTTGGTTCATCTTCTTGATGTGGTTTGTCAATGTCTATTTTCGAGGAAAGGTGTGAGCTGCTGAGTCGAGGCAGTCTGTTTTTGGTGCGGTGCTATGTGTGTTGGTGATATGCCCTAGAGGCAACATGGAGATGTTGAATATATCACATACTATGTTTATGATACATTGCTTTGTTCCTTGAAATAGACATTATCATTATTGATCAATGAGTATGTGACTTATTCATGAGACTCTTAATGCCAAAATGTTGCTATTTCTAAATGATCCCCGATTATATTTCATATGAGGAACAAATATGATTCAAAGATCAAGATATGTATTGATTGATGATCATGTCTCATGGATCATGGTATGGAGATACCAAATCAATAATATGGACATGTGTTAGTGAACATATGTTGGATAGACCCGCCATGAGACACCGCAGAGATTTCAAGTGTCATCGCTTGGTCTCAAGTAGTGTTTATGTGGAATCCTTAGACTTGAGATCATCATGGTTCCCAAGATGCGTAGTAGCTACTTTGGGACTACTAAACACTACTCCGTGAATCGGGTAGTCATAAAAGTAGTTTTGGGTTTGCCATGAAACATGTAGTGGGATGTGAATGATCAAGATAGAATTTGCCCTCCTTATGGGAGAGATATCTCGGGCCCCTCGATGTAATGGATTATGAAAGTGCATGGCCATGCCAAGGTGATTGAGGAGTCAATCACGAGTTTATAATCCATCACGAATTGAGAGAGTGATTGAGCTATTAAGAGGATGACACAGTCTCGCCTTGAGCTTAATCTATATCGTGAGGCAAAGGGATTAGTACATGAGAACATTACGTGTTCACCGATATGATCTTTACGTATACTTTGGGGTTAATATGTCTTGCTAGAGGCCGCTATTAATGTGGTGACCGGAAAGGTGTTTCGGTCGCGACCAAGTATACGTGAACCTGCTGTGGTCGCACACTTAACGGGTTGGAACACTAATTCAATGTGATTCGGATATGGGCTCAATTCGGATAGAGATCCGGATAGACTCCTATTGGGCCTCGTCCACGAGGCCCAAGTGAGGAGGTCTATATATGGAGGCGAAATGAGGAACGCACCGATAATCCCAGCTAATCCGTAGCCGCCACCTCCGAGCCAAACCCCAGCCGCTCATGAAGTTTGGTACACTCGCGATCGGCTGCCCACCCCGGACGTGTGGATACCGGTGGAGGCGCCGCTGCGGCGTTGATCGGCATCAACAACCTCTGATTGGATCCGCCGTGGTGTGGTTGATCGCGTGGAGGAGACGATCGGTTCGGACGATCGACTACTTCCACTACTACTCGACGCTGCGTGGTTGGATCGGCTTCTCCAACTCTTCTTCCGCTGCTGCGTGTCTAGTGGTAACGATCCATGATCCTCCTTAAGCATGATGTTCTTGTGTGCGCGGAAAATTTTGTTTTCCGCTCTCGTAGCCTACTCGCGATCCATTAGTGGTATCGAGCCATCTTGCTTAGTTTGCGATCCGGATCGGCGCATATGTTGATATGCGGTTGTAATAGATTGGATCTATTACGACTAGATCAATCGGTCATAAGGGGTTGGAATATGTATGAGTTGATAGCATCATGTGGCCAAAAGATTAGTTCGTGCTCTTCTTTGATGTACGCGACTTGCCCCTCACCTTTGGTAACACCATCGGGCTAATCAGCACATATACAGAGATTGAGCCAACAGATCGAGGTCTTGTGTTGCGGTCTCCTCAAGCATACCGATCGCGATGATTGATGTGATTGATCTAATGAAAATTGAGACATTTTGAATGGCTCGGTTTGGGTTGATTTGATCGGCCCGATGAGATTTTCATAAGCGTTTTCATAGATGGGACCGCCGTTGCATACGCATAGATTGTTATAGAAACACATTCATGTCGTATGTAGAATATGTTCTACGCTAACTTGTTTTTGCAGGAATGATGTGAATGGTATGGCATAGATGCATATGTGATGCATGTGTGTTTGGCGGCTCAGTGTCGTATTAATCACAAAGGGTTGAGGTGTTCTTTAATTGTATAACGACCTGCGTGTCGACTTGTGATGCTTGAGCTCCTCATGTAATTCATTTGCTACCTATTAGTTGTAATAGTTTAGTTCTTTGCTATGGAGGCTTCAAGCATGATGACAAAGAGGACAAGAAGTGTGGCGAAGAATATCACCGTGGAACCATGGCGATGGCGACCACTACGATACAAAATGCCATACCATTCACAAGATAATGTGATTATATGAATTTGATGTTTATTTCTTGTCATACTATTCTTTCATGCCATACCAACTAAGAGTTAGTTTTTCATGATAGAATAGCTTCTCTCAAGAAAATTAAGAATTTGTTTTGATGCCCTTCCAATTGTCGCACTTATAAGAATCATGATCATTGTTTGGTAGGTCTCACAAAGCGAGTACCATCAACTATCTTGATCTAATAGGGTGGATGTCTGACATCCACATGCATAGTATTGGTTTACTTGACAAGGCTATCAAATTAGATTTGGGCCTTGGGGCATGGTGTTGGGAGCCGGGCATTGGATGCCACCCAACAAACAAGAGTCACATAAGATGTGATTAGCAAGTGTTGCTTACCTCGTCACTAAGTTTCTAGCAAGGATGCCAAAGCTCACTAGAACTTAGATGAACATGGATCTTGACCACTATATGTCGTTAGAGGGAAGACGATTACAAAACATATAGTGGGAGTATCTTTGTTAAATTGTTTAATGGAAGATCAAACATGAACATAGTGCTAAACTTTGCATATTCTTTGTTGTAGATCATGTCAACTAATGCCGCATCCAGTTCTTTTAATTTGCGATCTATTCTTGAGAAAGAAAACTCAATGGAACGAACTTTTGGATTGGTATCGCAACCGAGAATTGTTCTCAAGCAAGAGCGCAAGGAGCATGTCCTTGAGTCTCCTTATCCCGATGACTTGCCCGATAATGCTACCGTGGTCGCACGGAAAGCTTATGAGAAGCAAACGAATGATTACCTTGATGTGAGTCGTCTCATGCTTGCCACAATGTCCTCTCGAGCTTGTAAGCAATATGAGAACACGATGCCTACAATATCATTGTGGGGTTACGTGGTATGTTTGAGAACCAAGCAAGGGCCGAGAGGTTCAACACTTCAAAGTCCTTGTTTGCGCAAAGCTTGCGTAAGGGAATCCGTCACCCCTCATGTGATTAAGATGATTGGCTACATTGAGAGTCCGAAAAGCTTGGTTTTCCCTTAGCCAAGAGTTGGCTATCGATGTGATTCTTCACCGCCCTCGAGCTTTGAGCCATTCATTCGAACTATCACATGAACAACATGGACAAGACCTGGCCGAGTTGCATGGGATGCTAAAATCAGCCGAGGAAAGCATTAAGAAAAGCACCATCATGTGATGATGATGCAGAAGGCAAGGGCAAGCCCTATGTAAAGAAAGGCGCGGTCAAAGAAAGTTAGCTCCGATGAGATCGCGAGCAGCTCTAAGGCCAAGCAAGTCAAGAAGGGCCCCTGCCTCGATGCGATTGCTACCATCAGAAGCAATCGTGACATTGGAAAAGGAACCCCCAAAGTACTTGGAGGATCTTGAGAAAAAGAAGGAAGTACGACTTCCGCCGGTATAAATGTTATAGAAATCAATCTTGCTACTTCATCTATCGATTCTTGGGTATTTGATACCGATCGGTTGCTCACATTTGCAAATCGCTGCGGGCTAAGAAGAAGTAGAAGTTTGAGGAGGAGCGAAGTGGATCTTCGCTGGCAATGGAGCAAAAGTTGTCATGGCTATTGGCACCATGCCATTGTCTTTACCTTCGTGATTAGTTTTGGAATTGAATAATTGTTATTGTGTTCCATCTCTTTCCAAGAACATTATTTCGCTCATGTTTACAAGCGTAAGGTTATGACTTTAGATCCGTGAACAATGGTTGTTCTCTTTATTTCAAAGATATGTTCTATTGTCATACTCCATTGGTGAATGGGTTATATGTTCTTACTCTTGAAGAGTCATCGGTCTATAACATTAATACAAAGAGGCAACGATCGAATGATTTGAATCCACGCTTATTTGGCACTGCCGCTTAGGTCACATAAATGAGAAACGATAGAGAAGCTCCATAGAGATGGTATTCGCACTCATTTGATTTTGAATCATTTGAGACATGCGAATCTTGTTTACTTGGCAAGATGACAAAAGCACCTTTCACCGTCAAGGTGAACGGCAAGTGACTTATTGGCACTCGTACATTCGATGTATGTGGACCAATGAGCTCAACACCAGAGGTGGTTTTCAAGATTTCATAACTTTTATCGATGACTTTAATAGATATGGATATATCTACCGATGAAGATAAGTCTCAATCCTTTGAAAAGTTCAAAGAATTCCAAATGAAGTGCAAAATCATTTAGGCAAGACAATCAAGTTTCTACGATCCGATCGTGGAGGCGAGTATTTGAGCCATGAGTTTGGTAATCATCTCAAGGATTGTGGAATTGTTCCACAATTGACTCACTCCTTAACACCTCAATGGAATGGGGTATCCGAACGGAGAAATCGCACCTTATTAGATATGGTGCGCTCCATGATGAGCCACGCTGATCTTCCGTTGTCTTTTGGGGTACGCCTTGAAAAAAATACCCGCCACACTAAACAGAGTTCCATCAAAATCGAGAGAAAGACACCATATGAGATGTGGACAGACAACGTCCTAGCTTGTCTTTTCTTAAGATTTGGGGATGTGAGACTTATGTAAACGTTTACAACTGATAAGCTCACCCCAAATGATAAATGCTTCTTTATCGGGTATCCTAAGGAAACAAAAGGATATTACTTCTATAATCAAGAAGAAGGCAAAGTGTTTGTCGCCGACATGGTGTCTTCTTAGAGAAAGAGTTTCTCTCAAGAAGGGATAGTGGGAGCATGGTGCAACTTGAAGAAATTCGAGAAACACCGAAAGCGCTTGACTCCTACAGAACCACAACAGATGAACAAACTGTTGAAGAACCTGTTAGGACACACCGCACCACGAGGTCGAGAGGTCACGTCGTGTACCGAGAGGTACATGTTCTTGACTACTCAACAACGGGATATATTGTTGTTAGACAACGATGAACCTAAGACCTATGAAGAAGCGATGGTGGGACCAGACTGAGAAATGGCTTGAAGCCATGAGATCCGAAATTGAATCCATGCACAAGAATCAAGTTTGGAACTTGGTTGATCCACCGATGGTGTTAAAACCATTGAGTGCAAATGGGTTTTCAAGAAAAGATAGACATAGATGGAAATGTTCACATCTATAAAGCGCGATTGGTGGCCAAAGGTTTCAAACAAATTCAAGGTGTTGATTATGATGAAACTTTTTCGCCGTCGCAATGCTAAAGTCTATTCGGATCATTCTAGCGATTGTCGCTTATTTCGACTATGAAATATGGCAAATGGATGTCAAAACAGCTTTCCTTAATGGAAATCGAGTGAGGATGTGTACATGACATGACCCACGTGTTTTGTCGATCCGCAATCGCCTAGAAAGATATGCAAGCGCAAAGATCCATTTATGGATTAAAGCAGCATCTCGGAGTTGGAACATCTGCTTTGATGAAGTAATCAAAGGGTTTGGTTTCATCAAGAACGAAGAAGAGCCTTGTGTTTACAAAAGGCTAGTGGAGCGCACTCGTGTTTCGGTCTTATATGTGGATGACATATTATTGATCGGAAATGACATTCCTATGCTCGAATCATAAGTCTTCATTGAAAAGTAGTTTCTCTATGAAAGACTTAGGAGAGGCGGATATATTCTGGGCATCAAGATCTATAGAGATAGATCAAAAGGTCGATTGGATTAAGCCAAGATACGACATTGACAAGGTGTTGAAAAGGTTCAACATGCAGATTCCAAGAAAGGTTTCCTACCTATGTCACATGGTATAAATCTTAGCAAGAATCGGTGTCCTAGTACACCGATGAGCGGGATAAAATGAATGCGATTCCATATGCTTCATTATTGGATCCATTATGTATGCCATGCTTTGTACATCGTCCGGATGTCTCAGATGCTTTAAGTGCTACGAGTAGATACTACCGATCCGTGAAAGTCATCGGATTACCGTGAAGAACATCTTGAAGTACTTGAGAAGAACTAAAGATGTGTTCCTCGCCTATGGGGGTGAGGAAGAGCTCGTTGTAATGGTTACACCGATGCTAGCTTCCAAACCGACAAAGATGATTTTAGATCGCAATCGGGATTTGTGTTCTCCTGAATGGCGGTGGTAAGTCGGAAGAGTTCCAAGCAGAGACAATTGTTGATTCTACAATGTGGTTTGTGTACATAGCGGCTTCAAGTCGCTAAAGAGGTCCGTTTGGATCAAGAAATTTGTTTCGAGCTTGGTGTGATGGCTAGTGCCTCCACCCAATGGACCTCATCAGGACAACAAAGGAGCCATTGCGCAAGCCAAGGAGCCTAGATCGCACTGTAAGTCCAAGCACATTCTACGGCGATTTCATCTCATCCGCGAGATTGTGGAGAGGCGATGTTAAGATATGCAAAGTACACACGGATTTGAACATTGCGCATCCGTTGACAAAGCCGCTTCCCCACCCAAAGCATGAGGCTCACACTAGGGCAATGGGTATTAGATACCTACATGGTTGACTCTAGTGCAAGTGGGAGATCTGGTGATATGCCCTAGAGGCAACATGGAGATGTTGAATATATCACATACTATGTTTATGATACATTGCTTTGTTCCTTGAAATAGACATTATCATTATTGATCAATGAGTATGTGACTTATTCATGAGACTCTTAATGCCAAAATGTTGCTATTTCTAAATGATCCCGATTATATTTCATATGAGGAACAAATATGATTCAAAGATCAAGATATGTATTGATTGATGATCATGTCTCATGGATCATGGTATGGAGATACCAAATCAATAATATGGACATGTGTTAGTGAACATATGTTGGATAGACCCGCCATGAGACACCGCAGAGATTCCAAGTGTCATCGCTGGTCTCAAGTAGTGTTTATGTGGAATCCTTAGACTTGAGATCATCATGGTTCCCAAAGATGCGTAGTAGCTACTTTGGGACTACTAAACACTACTCCGTGAATCGGGTAGTCATAAAAGTAGTTTTGGGTTTGCCATGAAACATGTAGTGGGATGTGAATGATCAAGATAGAATTTGCCCTCCTTATGGGAGAGATATCTCGGGCCCCTCGATGTAATGGATTATGAAAGTGCATGGCCATGCCAAGGTGATTGAGGAGTCAATCACGAGTTTATAATCCATCACGAATTGAGAGAGTGATTGAGCTATTAAGAGGATGACATGTGTCTCGCCTTGAGCTTAATCTATATCGTGAGGCAAAGGGATTAGTACATGAGAACATTACAGTTCACCGATATGATCTTTACGTATACTTTGGGGTTAATATGTCTTGCTAGAGGCCGCTATTAATGTGGTGACCGAAAGGTGTTTCGGTCGCGACCAAGTATACGTGAACCTGCTGTGGTCGCACACTTAACGGGTTGGAACACTAATTCAATGTGATTCGGATATGGGCTCAATTGATAGAGATCCGGATAGACCCTATTGGGCCTCGGTCCACGAGGCCCAAGTGAGGAGGTCTATATATGGAGGAGGCGGGCCGAGGGAACGCACCGACAATCCCGAGCTAATCCGTAGCCGCCACCTCCGAGCCAAACCCTAGCCGCTCGCGAGTGCCGTACACTCGCGATCGGCGCAAATTCCCGGACGGTGGATACCGGTGGAGGCGCCGCTGCTGCGGCGTTGATCGGCATCAACAACCTGCTGATTGGATCCGCCGTGGTGTGGTTGATCGCGGAGGAGACGATCGGTTCGGACGATCGACTACTTCCACTACTACTCGACGCCGTGGTTGGATCGGCTTCTCAACTCTTCTTCCGCGCATTGCGTGTGTCTAGTGGTAACGATCCATGATCCCTCCTAAGCATGATGTTCTTGTGTGCGCAGAAAAATTTTGTTTTCTCGCCTCGTAGCCTACTCGCGATCCATTAGTGGTATCGAGCCATCTTGCTTAGTTTATGATCCGGATCGGCGCATATGTTGATATGCGGTTGTAATAGATTGATCTATTACGGACTAGATCAATCGGTCATAAGGGGTTGGAATATGTATGAGTTGATAGCATCATGTGGCCAAAAGATTAGTTCGTGCTCCTTCTTTGATGTATCGCGACTTGCCCCTACCTACCGGTAACACCATCGGGCTAATCACAAGACAACAAGAGATTGAGCCAACAGATCGAGGTCTTGTGTTGCGGTCTCCTCAAGCATACCGATCGCGATGATTGATGTGATTGATCTAATGAAAATTGAGACATTTTGAATGGCTCGATTTGGGTTGATTTGATCGGCCGATGAGATTTTCATAGCGCTTTCATAGATGGGACCGCTATGCACACGCATAGATTGTTATAGAAACACATTCATGTCGTATGTAGAATATGTTCTACGCTTAACTTGTTTTTGCAGGAATGATGTGAATGGTATGGCATAGATGCATATGTGATGCATGTGTGTTTTGCGGCCTGTGTCGATTAATCACACCGGGTTGAGGTCGTTTTAATTGTATAACGACCAGTGTCGACTTGTGATGCTTGAGCTCCTCATGTAATTCATTTGCTACCTATTAGTTGTAATAGTTTAGTTCTTTGCTATGGAGGCTTCAAGCATGATGACAAAGAGGACAAGAAGTGTGGCTAAGAATATCACCGTGGAACCATGGCGATGGCGCACACTACGATACAAAATGCCATACCATTCACAAGATAATGTGATTATATGCATGTGATGTTTATTTCTTGTCATACTATTCTTTCATGCCATACCAACTAAGAGTTAGTTTTTCATGATAGAATAGCTTCTCTCAAGAAAAATTAAGAATTTGTTTTGATGCCCTTCCAATTGTCATACTTATAAGAATCATGATCATTGTTTGGTAGGTTTGCCAAAGCAGTACCATCAACTATCTTGATCTAATAGGGTGGATGTCTGACATCCACATGCATAGTATTGGTTTACTTGACAAGGCTATCAAATTAGATTTGGGCCTTGGGGCATGGTGTTGGGAGCCGGGCATTGGATGCCACCCAACAAACAAGAGTCACATAAGATGTGATTAGCAAGTGTTGCTTACCCACGCCACTAAGTTTCTAGCAGGATGCCAAAGCTCACTAGAACTTAGATGAACATGGATCTTGACCACTATATGTCGTTAGAGGAAGACGATTACAAAACATATAGTGGAGTATCTTTGTTAAATTGTTTAATGGAAGATCAAACATGAACATAGTGCTAAACTTTGCATATTCTTTGTTGTAGATCATGTCAACTAATGCCGCATCCAGCTTCTTTTAATTTGCGATCTATTCTTGAGAAAGAAAACTCAATGGAACGAACTTTTGGATTGGTATCGCAACCCGAGAATTGTTCTCAAGCAAGAGCGCAAGGAGCATGTCCTTGAGTCTCCTTATCCCGATGACTTGCCCGATAATGCTACCGTGGCTGCACGGAAAGCTTATGAGAAGCAAACGAATGATTACCTTGATGTGAGTCTGCCTCATGCTTGCCACAATGTCCTCTCGAGCTTCGTAAGCAATATGAGAACACAGATGCCTACAATATCATTGTGGGTTACGTGGTATGTTTGAGAACCAAGCAAGAGAGGTTCAACACTTCAAAGTCCTTGTTTGCGCAAGAGCTTGCGTAAGGGAACCGTCGCCCCTCATGTGATTAAGATGATTGGCTACATTGAGAGTCCGAAAAGCTTGGTTTTCCCTTAGCCAAGAGTTGGCTACCGATGTGATTCTTCACCGCCCCCCGAGCTTTGAGCCATTCATTCGAACTATCACATGAACAACATGGATGAAGACCTTGGTCGAGTTGCATGGGATGCTAAAATCACCGAGGAAAGCATTAAGAAAAGCAGCCATCATGTGATGATGATGCAGAAGGCAAGGGCAAGCCCTATGTAAAGAAAGGCGCGGTCAAAGAAAGTTAGCTCCCGATGAGATCGCGAGCAGCTCTAAGGCCAAGCAAGTCAAGAAGGCCCTCGCTCGATGCGATTGCTACCATCGTAAGCAATCGTGACATTGAAAAGGAACCGCCCAAAGTACTTGGAGGATCTTGAGAAAAGAAGGAAGTACGACTTCCTCCTGTATAAATGTTATAGAAATCAATCTTGCTACTTCATCTACCGATTCTTGGGTATTTGATACCGGATCGGTTGCTCACATTTGCAAATCGCAGGGGCTAAGAAGAAGTAGAAGTTTGAGGAGGAGCGGTGGATCTTCGCTGGCAATGGAGCAAAAGTTGTCATGGCTATTGGCACCATGCCATTGTCTTTACCTTTAGGATTAGTTTTGGAATTGAATAATTGTTATTGTGTTCCATCTCTTCCAAGAACATTATTTCGCTCATGTTTACAAGCGTATGGTTATGACTTTAGATCCGTGAACAATGGTTGTTCTCTTTATTTCAAAGATATGTTCTATTGTCATACTCCATTGGTGAATGGGTTATATGTTCTTACTCTTGAAGAGTCATCGGTCTATAACATTAATACAAAGAGGCAACGATCGAATGATTTGAATCCCACGCTTATTTGGCACCGCCGCTAGGTCACATAAATGAGAAACGACAGAGAAGCTCCATAGAGATGGTATTCTGCACTCATTTGATTTTGAATCATTTGAGACATGCGAATCTTGTTTACTTGGCAAGATGACAAAAGCACCTTTCACCGGTCAAGGTGAACGGCAAGTGACTTATTGGCACTCGTACATTCGATGTATGTGGACCAATGAGCTCAACAAAGAGGTGGTTTTCAAGATTTATAACTTTATCGATGACTTTAATAGATATGGATATATTCACCGATGAAGATAAGTCCAATCCTTTGAAAAGTTCAAAGAATTCCAAAATGAAGTGCAAAATCATTTAGGCAAGACAATCAAGTTTCTACGATCCGATCGTGGAGGCGAGTATTTGAGCCATGAGTTTGGTAATCATCTCAAGGATTGTGGAATTGTTCCACAATTGACTCGCCTTAACACCTCAATGGAATGGGGTATCTCGAACGAGAAATCGCACCTTATTAGATATGGTGCGCCCATGATGAGCCATGTGATCTTCCGTTGTCTTTTGGGGTACGCTCTGAAATGTACCGCCACACTAAATGTAGTTCCATCAAAATCAGAGAAAAGACACCATATGAGATGTGGACAGACAACGCCCTAGCTTGTCTTTTCTTAAGATTTGGGATGTGAGACTTATGTAAACGCTTACAACTGATAAGCTCACCCCAACTGATAAATGCTTTTTATCGGGTATCCTAAGGAAACAAAAGGATATTACTTATAATCAAGAAGAAGGCAAAGTGTTTGTCGCCTCGACATGGTGTCTTCTTAGAGAAAGAGTTTCTCTCAAGAAGGATATGGGAGCATGGTGCAACTTGAAGAAATTGAGAAACACCGAAAGCGTTTCAGCTCCCATGTAACCACAACAGATGAACAAACTGTTGAAGAACCTGCTAGGACACACCGCACCACGTAGGTCGAGAGGTCACGTCGTGTACCGAGAGGTACATGTTCTTGACTACTCAACAACGGGATATATTGTTGTTAGACAACGATGAACCTAAGACCTATGAAGAAGCGATGGTGGGACCAGACTGAGAAATGGCTTGAAGCCATGAGATCCAAATTGAATCCATGCACAAGAATCAAGTTTGGAACTTGGTTGATCCACCGATGGTGTTAAAACCATTGAGTGCAAATGGGTTTTCAAGAAAAGATAGACATAGATGGAAATGTTCACATCTATAAAGCGCGACAGGCCAAAGGTTTCAAACAAATTCAAGGTGTTGATTATGATGAAACTTTTTCACCGTCGCAATGCTAAAGTTCATTCGGATCATTCTAGCGATTGTCGCTATTTCGACTATGAAATATGGCAATGGATGTCAAAACAGCTTTCCTTAATGGAAATCGAGTGAGGATGTGTACATGACACACCCACGTGTTTTGTCGATCCGCAATCGCCTAGAAAGATATGCAAGTCGCAAAGATCCATTTATGGATTAAAGCAGTATCTCGAGTTGGAACATTCGCTTTGATGAAGTAATCAAAGGGTTTGGTTTCATCAAGAACGAAGAAGAGCCTTGTGTTTACAAAAGGCTAGTGGAGCGCACTCGTGTTTCGGGTCTTATATGTGGATGACATATTATTGATCGGAAATGACATTCCTATGTCGAATCATAAGTCTTCATTGAAAAGTAGTTTCTCTATGAAAGACTTAGAGAGGCGATATATTCGGGCATCAAGATCTATAGAGATAGATCAAAAGGTGATTGATTAAGCCAAGATACGACATTGACAAGGTGTTGAAAAGGTTCAACATGCAGGATTCCAAGAAAGGTTTCCTACCTATGTCACATGGTATAAATCTTAGCAAGAATCAAAGGTCCTAGTACACCGATGAGCGGATAAAATGAATGCGATTCCATATGCTTCAGACTATTGGATCCATTATGTATGCCATGCTTTGTACACGCCCGTATGTCTCAGATGCTTTAAGTGCTACGAGTAGATACCACGATCCGTGAAAGTCATCGATTATCAGAAAGAACATCTTGAAGTACTTGAGAAGAACTAAAGATGTGTTCTCGCCTATGGGGGTGAGGAAGAGCTCATTGTAAATGGTTACACCGATGCTAGCTTCCAAACCGACAAAGATGATTTTAGATCGCAATCGATTTGTGTTCTCACCGAATGGCGGTGCGGTAAGTCGAAGAGTTCCAAGCAGAGACAGCTTGTTGATTCTACAATGTGGCCGAGTACATAGCGGCTTCAAGTCGCTAAAGAGGCCGCTTGGATCAAGAAATTTGTTTCGAGCTTGGTGTGATGGTTAGGCCTCCACCCAATGGACCTCATCCGTGACAACAAGGAGCCATTATGCAAGCCAAGGAGCCTAGATCGCACTGTAAGTCCAAGCACATTCTACGCGATTTCATCTCATCCGCGAGATTGTGGAGAGAGGCGATGTTAAGATATGCAAAGTACACACGGATTTGAACATTGCAGATCCGTTGACAAAGCCGCTTCTCAGTAACACCTCAGACCCACAATGCCCGGAATGCCACTAATACTACTCTACACCTAGTCAATTTATAAATAAAAACAAACTAGCAACAAGATTACGCAAGATAGTATAAGCGGGCGTAAACAACTAATAAATAACGGAATAATGAGAACAATGTAATATTCATAATCAACTTAACAATAATAACCAAAGGAACAATTCTGTTCAAGATTAAAAGGTGAAACATACATCAATATGATAACTAAGCAAATGACTAGGATTCTTTCAACTTTATTTCAGCATTAAGATTATAATACAAGTGCATCAAGCATGGCCGCCTACCCTTCCCAATGCATGCTCAAAGTCCACCAGAAGGAGGGAAGCAAGAGTGAGATAAAAATCTCAAAGTAAACTGCTTAACAAGTTATTCAAACTACAAGCAATTTAAACATCATCATTATAATTCCATACATCCACAATTACAATTTATGTTCAAAGTTATTAAACCACCATAAACTTCTATGAATAATACCTCTAAAATTTCAGATTTAATTAGCATATGAATGCAATCATTTTATCCCAGATTAAATGCAAAAGAAACATTTATTCCTCCACAAGCCACAATAGATTAATCAACAACATTTAGTCTTCCATAATTAACAACGTACATAATCACGACCTCAATTCACTATCAATGACGGTAAACAATAACAATTGATTCATGACCGACTATTTCAAATCCACCACCACTACCACTATCAAAGGCAATAAAACGTATGTATGTCTTACTTCAATACTATATTACTTCTCATATCCACAATTACTATAAACAAGGAAAGTATGAAAAGAGAGTTTCATGACACCATCTTAATCACACAAGGGACGAACCACATTTCAATATCACAACCACAACCTTCATTCCATCAATAGCTCACAAAGAGCCAATTCCACATTACAACTATGAAGTTGTACATTCCACAAAATAACTTCACCACATTATATTGCATATGTATGCAAATGATCATTCCACAATGCAATGCATATGAATGCATATGAATGCTCATGCTATGCTCCACATTACTCTTGCCAGTGGTGAAGTGCAATGCATCGATTTCGGCAATATACGAATGCTTCATGGGCGAAGAGGTGCGTCAGACACGGCAATATACGACGCAGACGGTACGGTCGCGCTATAAGCGGCGACATCCACATACAAAGGACATGATATGTCATGCATGATTGAATGATATGAAAATCCATTAATCACATTAATTCATCCGCAAGGAGCATTATCATGCTCTCAACATAATCAACATCCACCACATACTAATTTCATGATCAATATATTAACATTAAGCAAGAATTCCACAATTAAAATATGATGCAATCATATCAATTGTATCAAATTACGATAATAATGTAAACTGAATGTATTATGAACAACAAAGTTAAACGGTAGCAACCACCGCCACGCTTACTTGCCTCAACCGATGAAGCGATTTAACAACAAAAGTCAAGGGCGCCAGGACAAGACCACCTGTCCATAAGACACCTCTCAGCACTCAACCACAGCATACAAACATGACATAAAAATATATAAACATCGCTAGAGACCAACCCGCCAAAACTCCTCTCCGCTCCACAAAACAGCATTTTAGTCTCTGCAGCAGCGCTGTTTAATTTTGTATCTTTAAATATATACATCGAAAAATAGCAAATAATACCTCTATGGATTCATGACTTAAAACCTACAATTTTCATGGAGAACACCTATTTTTATTTTAATCATAGCTAGGAGTAAATAAATGCCCAAAACAGAGGACATGCTCTGCTTTGCAGATTTGGGCAGCCGCATTCAAATGCGCGGCCCTGACAGCACAGAGGTCTAATAATTACCAAATTTACACAGAAGCTAGATCTCTAAATTATCTACAATTTTCCCAACTACGGCCAAGGCCAGAAAATTCATCTACTATTTTAAACCCCGGATTACAGTCGGACTATAACAACCCGACCGCCTGCCGGACAGCGATATTGTCGTCTCCGTTTCTCCTAGATCCCGTGGTATAAAATTTTGATAAAACTACAGGAGGTACATATGGAAGTAATCTACAACTTTCCTTTTGGGAAGACCTGCAGGAAAATTCGTTTTATAATTTTAAACTACGGTTTACCGTCGGCTGCGCAGATCTGGCCGCCTGCAAATCAGCGAGTTTGGCGACCCCGTATCTCCCAGATCCCTTGGTGAAACAAATTGAAACAAAAACAATAGCTAGATCTGGACGTCCTCTACACTTTTTCTTTTGGGAGACCTCAGGAAAATCAATTTCGAGCCCAAAACTGAGAGACAACCGCGCTATGCGAATAGATCTAAAACCAATCCATGGTAAAATTCTAATCGGTGATTGATCTAATATCTATCCATGAATATCGAGCCAAGAACCCTAATAAAACTAATAAACAGAGGATTGGGATGGGGATGGATTTACCTAGATGAAGAAATTTTCCCAAGATTTTTCCTTCTTCTTCTTCTTCTCCTTCTTCTTCTTCTCCTTCTTCCTTCTTCTCCTTCTCCTTCTCCTTCCTCTCTTCCTTTCTTTTCTTCCTGGCACCATTGCAGCAGCAAGGGGAGAGGGGCGCCCAAGGGGTGGTGGAGGCTGGTTTGGGGGTGGAAAAGAGGGGAGGGGCCAATGGAGGGGGTTTATAAAGAGGGGTGCTAGGGTTTGGGAGGGGGTACGGGCCCCCATTTGGGCTGACTGGCCCAAAACGGCTGGCCCACCCCTCCGAACCGCCCAAAACATACAAATTAATTATTTTAATTTATTTAATTCATTTTACAATGTTCTACAATTTATATTTTCCTTTCCGCTGACGCATCGAAAACCGCCGATTCCGCGATTGACTTAAAATCTTATACCGTAACGGCGTCGGATATTACATTCTCCCACCTTAAAAGGATTCGTCCTCGAATCTCGCTCCTCAACCCACGAGATAAAGAACAATCAAGGAAAAATAACCAAAGAATAGAGCATCCCACGGATAGAACATCACAAGGAACAACATCTACTGTTCTCACCCCACCGAGGAACTCGTGTCCTCCTTCAGATTTGAACTTCAAGCTCCACGTCACCTCCCCGCCGGACCGATTCGTCAATATGGCATCCACATCAACTCCGATGAGTCCACGACCGCGTGGGTCAACATCGAGCACCGCAACTCTTTGTCGGCTCTAAGCGCCAATGTATCCTCGCTTTCTCGCAAAATTATCAAGCCACTAACTAATACCATCCTTCTTATTAGAATATTTTCCTCTATTTTTTATAATTGGGATAATACATTGTACCCCTTTAAGGAATCGACCACAGATTCCACTCATAACATTACTTGAAGCACAAACAATTACTTTTACAAAAGTAACACAACCACAAGAAGAATAAAGCATTCTCAAGCAACACACTAGCAAACAACCTTCCTTCAAAGGACCACGATCCAAAATAAAGGATTCATAACAAAATCATTCACACTCTCCAAATAAACATTTGGAGAATCCACATCAGACAAGCCAAGAGTGAAAATCACTCGACAAACCAATTCAATCATTTTCTTTTCCAAACCGAAAAGAATACACCTCAACAAATAACACTCAATTTTGCAGATGATATCTGCCATAAACACACAGTTTAAATAAGAATCAAGTGAGCATATTATTGCTCGAGATATTATTAATTTCCCAATCCATTCCCTTTGAAGATTAACTTCCTTGAACCAAGGATTTCCAAATCATCGCCCAACACACCAACTAGATGCCATACACATCTTAAAAGACTTTGCAATCCCAAATCAAATACCCCTTTCTTGGAGAGGCAAAAAGAAGTAAATTCCAGCACAAAGGAAAATGTTACCATCCGCAATAAACAAAAGACCAAAAGAAGAAGCAATAAAATATTGGACAACAAAAGATAAGATCACAACTGAAGGCACATGCCTCCTCAAGAAGAAAACATCAAATCTCAACCAAATACGAATATAGAAGGCCATTCGAGCTCAAGAAGCTCTTATACGGCGAAAATATTGCCATTTGAGCTCAAGTAACTCTTATGCGGCGAGAATAAGAAGTCAAATACATCTCAAAAGAAACGCACAACTTGACTTCAACCTCCAATACTTTTACCCAAACTTTTCTTTTAACAAAGAGAACAACCTTCTTTGATTACTAGATCACCGACAATTCCAACAAAGAGAATTGAAGACGCAACACAATAATCCCTTAAGAACTAATAAAAAGGCTTTTGCTCAAACAATTTCAATATGCGACATAAGTCGAGATCAAAAGATCGATACGCAAATCTCAAATCTTTAACTTAAATAGTATCATGGAAGTTATCAAATTTTTTATTTAAAGAACATTCAACATTATCAACACAACCACATACTGACCATCATGCTAACATCAGAATAATACATTCTTAACTAGCATCATCATAACCACTAATCATGTCATAAACTTTTCCAAAAGAAACACAAGAAATCACTTCATCATGTTTCTATTATCTAGATAAGATTGCGACTTATTTAATCTAGGAAATCCTAGTGCATAAGCCACCATATTAAAGCAAAGCTCTTAAACAAGATGATGCTAGAATATGGCAATCTCACAAAACATGCTAGTATAAATCTCTCATTAAATTTCATATATTCAATTCTTATTGATGCTCAACTCTAATTTAGCACAAATTGATTGTACTCTAGTCATTACTAGCAATAGTTGATTATTATTTTATCATAACAACATTCATGATCTAGCTCTATTTACAATCATAAAACAAACATGAACATAGATTCAATATTTCTCCTTACGCTCGTAAATTAGAACGAAATAATTTTAATCTTCAATAATACCAGATTTGCAAGACAAGATTCTACAATTTATACATCACCCTTCATCTATTTCTTTATACATATTTCAACAGCTTTAGCATGGTGAAAGATATATGAATCTAGCAATTGAACATGTTCATAAAGTATCTAAATAAATGATAGGTTAAAGGTCAATATTATCAAGGCAATATTCGAACATATCCTTACTTACTAATTTTCACACTACGATTATTTACTAAAGACAAAAATAATTCAATTTATCCAACATGATAGAAATTTAAATAATCATAATAATCATTCTAGTTCTTTGCACAACCTCAATAACTCCATGAGTTCCAAACATATATAGACAAATTCTAGATCACAATTCTTCTAGAAACTATTACAAGGCAAAATCAAATTAATCATCTACACTTCCAAGGATGCTAGTTAAAATTAATTATGCACCACGCTAACATCTCAACATGATAATTCATACCTTAAGAATTATTTTATGTGATTACCACATTCACTTAAGCATAGCAAAACATCACAAAGGGTTTTAACACCTTCTTTTTGAAAGGAAAGGAATTAAACTTCAACACTCGAGATAATCTCAAAGAAATACGTAAATCCAAGGCTTTAACACATTAACGAAGTTTTGCAACTCAAAACTGGTATTTATAAAAGAAAATACCAAGCGAACCAATAAGCCATGATTCACAACAAGACAAACTCCCACGAAGAACTAACCTTACAAGCCAACAATAAGCACAGTAGCAAAAGTATCTCATTAGTCTCGAAAGAAACAATAATCGCTTAAGGAATGTGTAGAGACCAATTGCATACCCTCAACCGCAAGAATCACAAACTCAAAAGAAATTCATTAATCGCAATAAGCTAAGAATCGCCGTAATCCACTTAAGGAAGATAACAATGTTTCTAAAGAAACTCACTCACAACATTCGCAATTAAGTTACCCGAGGTAACTTCATCGCTAATCCCCATGCTACAAATAGTGGTATGACTCGCAAATGCCAAGGCAAAGAAACAATCTCTACATATTATCATTAACAATTTCACTGTAATACCATAGGAGCAAATCATAATCATACAAGATCATCTCAACATAAATCATTAATGCAACATGTCAAAAGCATAAATGCAATGCTTGACCCATCCCATCCATCATGCAAGTGTGTCAATTTAATAGTTTAATTACCACGGACCTAAAGCCCGCCTCGATACTAATCAGAACACCCTGTGACCCACAATGCCTCGAATGCCACTAATACTACTCTACAACTAGTCAATTTATAAATAAAACAAACTAGCAACAAGATTACGCAAGATAGTATAAGCGAAGCGTAAACAACTAATAAATAACGGAATAATGAGAACAATGTAATATTCATAATCAACTTAACAATAATAACCAAAGGAACAATTCCGTGTTCAAAGATTAAAAGGTGAAACATACATCAATATGATAACTAAGCAAATGACTAGGATTCTTTCAACTTTATTTCAGCATTAAGATTATAATACAAGTGCATCACATGTGTCGCCTCACCCTTCCCAATGCATGCTCAAAGTCCACCGTATGAGGGGGAAGCAAGAGTGAGATAAAAATCTCAAAGAAGTAAACTGCTTAATAAGTTATTCAAACTACAAGCAATTTAAACATCATCATTATAATTCCATACATCCACAATTACAATTTATGTTCAAAGTTATTAAACCACCATAAACTTCTATGAATAATACCTCTAAAATTTCAGATTTAATTAGCATATGAATGCAATCATTTTATCCCGTATTAAATGCAAAAGAAACATTTATTCCTCCACAAGCCACAATAGATTAATCAACAACATTTAGTCTTCCATAATTAACAACGTACATAATCACGACCTCAATTCACTATCAATGACGGTAAAACAATAACAATTGATTCATGACTGACTATTTCAAATCCACCACCACTACCACTATCAAAGGCAATAAAACGTATGTATGTCTTACTTCAATACTATATTACTTCTCATATCCACAATTACTATAAACAAGGAAAGTATGAAAAGAGAGTTTCATGACACCATCTTAATCACACAAGGGACGAACCACATTTCAATATCACAACCACAACCTTCATTCCATCAATAGCTCACAAAGAGCCAATTCCACATTACAACTATGAAGTTGTACATTCCACAAAATAACTTCACCACATTATATTGCATATGTATGCAAATGATCATTCCACAATGCAATGCATATGAATGCATATGAATGCTCATGCTATGCTCCACATTACTCTGCCGTGGCAGAAGTGCAATGCATCGTATTTCAATATACGAATGCTTCCCGCGGCGAAGAGGTGCGTCAGACACGCAATATACTTGCATCAGACTGCACGGTCGCGGCTATAAGCGGACATCCACATACAAAGGACATGATATGTCATGCATGATTGAATGATATGAAAATCCATTAATCACATTAATTATCCGCAAGGAGCATTATCATGCTCTCAACATAATCAACATCCACCACATACTAATTTCATGATCAATATATTAACATTAAGCAAGAATTCCACAATTAAAATATGATGCAATCATGGCAATTGTATCAAATTACGATAATAATGTAAACTGAATGTATTATGAACAAAGAGTTAAACGGTAGCAACCACCGCTACGCTTACTTGCCTCAACCGATGAAGCGACGAACAACAAAAGTCAAGGGCGCCAGGACAAGACCACCTGTCCATAAGACACCTCTCAGCACTCAACCACAGCATACAAACATGACATAAAAATATAAAACATCGCTAGAGACCCGAACTCACAAAACTCCTCTCCGCTCCACAAACAGCATTTTAGTCTCTGCAGCAGCGCTGTTTAATTTTGTATCTTTAAATATATACATCGAAAAATAGCAAATAATACCTCTATGGATTCATGACTTAAAACCTACAATTTTCATGGAGAACACCTATTTTTATTTTAATCATAGCTAGGAGTAAATAAATGCCCAAAACAGAGGACATGCTCTGCTTGCAGATTTGGGCAGCCGCATTCAAATGCGCGGCCCCGACAGCACAGAGGTCTAATAATTACCAAATTTACACAGAAGCTAGATCTCTAAATTATCTACAATTTTCCCAACTACGGCCAAGGCCAGAAAATTCATCTACTATTTTTAAACCCCGGATTACAGTCGGACTATAACAACCCGACCGCCTGCCGGACAGCGATATTGTCGTCTCCGTTTCTCCTAGATCCCGTGGTATAAAATTTTGATAAAACTACAGGAGGTACATATGGAAGTAATCTACAACTTTCCTTTTGGGAAGACCTGCAGGAAAATTCGTTTTATAATTTTAAACTACGGTTTACCGTCGGCTGCGCAGATCTGGCCGCCTGCAAATCAGCGAGTTTGGCGACCCGTATCTCCCAGATCCCTTGGTGAAACAAATTGAAACAAAAACAATAGCTAGATCTGGACGTCCTCACACTTTTTCTTTTGGGAGACCCTCAGGAAAATCAATTTCGAGCCCAAACTGAGAGACAACCTGCGCTGCGCGAATAGATCTAAAACCAATCCATGGTAAAATTCTAATCGGTGATTGATCTAATATCTATCCATGAATATCGAGCCAAGAACCCTAATAAAACTAATAAACAGAGGATTGGGATGGGGATGGATTTACCTAGATGAAGAAATTTTCCCCAAGATTTTTCCCTTCTTCTTCTTCCTTCTCCTTCTTCTTCTTCTCCTTCTTCCTTCTTCTCCTTCTCCTTCCCTTCCTCTCTTCCTTTCTTTTCTTCCTGGCACCATTGCAGCAGCAGGGGAGAGGGGGCGCCCAAGGGTGGTGGAGGCTGGTTTGGGGTGGAAAAGAGGGAGGGGCCAATGGAGGGGTTTATAAAGAGGTGCTAGGGTTTGGGAGGGGCACGCCCCCATTTGGGCCGACTGCCCAAAACGGCCGCCCACCCTCCGAACCGCCCAAAACATACAAATTAATTATTTTAATTTATTTAATTCATTTTACAATGTTCTACAATTTATATTTTTCCTTTCCGATTTATCAAAACCGTTTATTCCGCGATTGACTTAAAATCTTATACCGTAACTGCTCGGATATTACATTCCCAACCAAAGCATGAGGCTCACACTAGGCAATGGGTATTAGATACCCACATGGTTGACTCTAGTGCAAGTGGGAGATCACAGATATGCCCTAGAGGCAACATGGAGATGTTGAATATATCACATACTATGTTTATGATACATTGCTTTGTTCCTTGAAATAGACATTATCATTATTGATCAATGAGTATGTGACTTATTCATGAGACTCTTAATGCCAAAATGTTGCTATTTCTAAATGATCCCCGATTATATTTCATATGAGGAACAAATATGATTCAAAGATCAAGATATGTATTGATTGATGATCATGTCTCATGGATCATGGTATGGAGATACCAAATCAATAATATGGACATGTGTTAGTGAACATATGTTGGATAGACCCGCCATGAGACACCTCAGAGATTCCAAGTGTCACCGCTGGTCTCAAGTAGTGTTTATGTGGAATCCTTAGACTTGAGATCATCATGGTTCCCAAGATGCGAGTAGCTACTTTGGGACTACTAAACACTACTCCGTAATCGGGTAGTCATAAAAGTAGTTTTTTTGCCATGAAACATGTAGTGGGATGTGAATGATCAAGATAGAATTTGCCCCTCCTTATGGGAGAGATATCTCTGGGCCTCGATGTAATGGATTATGAAAGTATGGCCATGCTAAGGTGATTGAGGAGTCAATCACGAGTTTATAATCCATCACGAATTGAGAGAGTGATTGAGCTATTAAGAGGATGACACGTGTCTCGCCTTGAGCTTAATCTATATCGTGAGGCAAAGGGATTAGTACATGAGAACATTACAGTTCAATGATATGATCTTTACGTATACTTTGGGGTTAATATGTCTTGCTAGAGGCCGCATTAATGTGGTGACCGGAAAGGTGTTTCGGTCGCACCAAGTATACGGAACCTACTGTGGTCGCACACTTAACGGGTTGGAACACTAATTCGAATGTGATCTTGATATGGGCTCAATTCGGATAGAGATCCTGATAGACTTATTGGGCCTCGGTCCACGAGGCCCAAGAGGAGGTCTATATATATGGAGGCGAGGGCCGAGGAACGCACCGATAATCCCGAGCTAACCGTAGCCGCCACCTCCGCAGCCAAACCCTAGCCGTCATGCGAGTGCCGGTACACTCGCGATCAATGCCCAAACCCCGGACGTGGGATACCGTGGAGGCGCCGCTGCTGCGGCGTTGATCGGCATCAACAACCCACTGATTGGATCCGCCGTGGGTGGTTGATCGCTGGAGGAGACGATCGTTCGGACGATCGACTACTTCCACTACTACCGACGCTGTGGTTGGATCGGCTTCTCCAACTCTTCTTCACGCTGGCCTAGTGGTAACGATCCATGATCCCTCCTAAGCATGATGTTCTTGTGTGCGGTAGAAAAATTTTGTTTTCCGCCTCGTAGCCTACTCGCGATCCATTAATGTGATGGTTTGCTTGTCCGTGGGTCACAGGACTTGAGCTATTTCATGGTGAGGCGTGAGGACCGGGACTAGGCACGTGAGGTGTTGAGGTCCGACGGTCGGAGACGCCAAGATGATCGAGGCCGGTGAGGTGGTTGCAGTCGAGACGAGGAACTGGAGTCGAACTGCCAGAGCCGAGCACGACGGGCAACAACGAGGGAGGACCGGACTAGGCTCTGTGGAGGAGCCGAGGTCCGCAGACGGTCGAGGTTGGGTGCGGTGCGGTGGAATAGACCGAGACTAGACTCGAGGAGTCAAGGTCCGACGGTCGGTTGCATGATCCCGAGACAAGTCTTGGTGAGGCTTAGGAGGTCGGGACTAGACAAGGAAGTTGTTGAGGTCCGTAACGACGGGAAAAGCCGAAGAGGACGTGGTCGCTGTGTGGGTCGACAAGATGGACAAAGAAGGGTGGGAGGAAGCTCCTGAAGGCACAGAAGCGGAGGGGCATTTTGGAGAAATGTCAAATCAAGGGGAAGCTCGCCCACTGGAAAGCATCGTGACCAATTGGAGAGGCTCGTGAGAGCTCTGTGGAGTTGGTGGTGCTATTGGGCAAAGGGAGCCGCACACCGGGTAATGGGCAAAGCACCGAGGCCCGCAGCACTGACTCTCAGTAACGGTGGTCTGTTGAGACCACACAGGCAGGGAGACTATAAATAGAGAGGTTAGGTCTCGTGAGCAATGAGGTTGTCCCCGAGTGCTCGAGTGTTCCTCTCATCTTGTGTGAGTTGTTCGGTAAGAGCATGGATGCTCGTGTACTCCGATGGAGTGGTCAGAGAAACTCCATGTGCAATAGAAAAGATTGAATTCATCTCTCCGTATCTTTCTCGCTTTTTGTTCTTGAGATGATTTGTTTGATCTCGCTTGCCCTCTCCGTGTTCTTTCGATCATATGTGTTTTGTCTCGAGAGTTGGCTTGTGCTTCACTTGCTCAGATCGGGAAATTGTTTTATGACTGCCATAAGATCATTCCCGAGAGCAAAGCAAAATCAGAGAAACCGAGCTCGTGGTTCTCGCTACCGAGCTCTCTGCTTGTTTTCGACTTTGGTTTTCTCCTCTCATGCAGAAGACTTTGAGGTTCTTGGTATTTTACTCCGTAGATCTTGTACGAACTAAGTTTCAAGTTTCATTCATTTTGGATCTCGTGCAAAAGATCTCTAATTTCTGTGCTCTGTCTGCATACCGACAACGTAGTATTTCAGATACATTCTGTTGTTTGATGATCGATCACGCATAAGTTTTCTCGGTTCGGTTTTCACCAATGATATCCTCTGCTTTCGGTCATTCAACCTCGCCTGTAGCGGTGGTCTTGTGATGTCGGTCTGTTTCACCCCATACCGACCACGGTCAAAACCCGATACGCTCACATTTATTTACTACTTGTTGTCTTCGCTATGACTTCTTGTTTTATTGTTGTCGTCGTTGATCTTTGTTTTTCTCGACTTTAGCTCTCTAGCTAAAGGAGAAGAAGAACTTGGGGAGGAAATTTTAAGGCACCATTCACCCCCTCTGCTGCCATTTCGGTCCTTCAATTGGTATCGAGCCTGTTAGCTCTTCTTCATAGATCTTAACCGTCTCAAAGAGCCATGGCAATGACAAGTATTCCACCAAGCCGCCTATTTTCGATGGCTCGATTACCCTTCCGAAGAGCCGAATGGAAACATATATCCGTGCTCGGGTATGCTATTTGGCTAAGGTGAAAATACAATTTGTTGTTCCCGCCGATGAGAACATCAATGCCGGAATATGGTCGATGTTGAGGCAAATGCAAAGGCAAGGAACATCATCATGTGTGATTGAGCGTGGCGATTTGATCGCATCTCTCACCGTCCGTCAACACGACATCCGGGTGACCTCGATGCATACCATGAGGGCACCTCCCGCATCAAGACGGTTCGACAGATCGCCTGCCGAATACAAAGAAATTCGAGATGCTTGATGGAGAGTCCTTGACGAGTGCTTTTCACGCTTTCACAAGATTTTGAGCAATCTCCGAGCGGTCGGTCTCACATACTCCGACTCGGATAACGCCGATGCATGCCGCACTCGATCTTCGGGTTTGGGAGATGAAGGTGACTACCATCAGGACACCACGGACCTTCGACCTTGACTCTTGATGCGCTTTACTCGCCTCAAGACTCACGAGATTGACATAGTCTCTCGCCGGTCGAAGTCTCGCCGATGGCTTTAGTCACCGATCCCACCGCCGCTTCGGTTCTTCCGAGCCATCTTATGGATTCTCCTCACGCCTCGTGACATAACCGATGATCGATAGAGCAGCCTATGGATGAGCAGCTAGCCCTCCTCGCACGGAGATTCTCCCATGCTTACAAAGGAGGAGGGACGGAAGGAAAAGAGGACCCGTGATTTGTTTCGTGTGGTGGCCCCAACCACATCCGAGCAACCGTCCCAAGCTTGGGAAGGGTAAAGTGACTTCGACGGTTCGGCAAGAACGACTACATCGACAAGAACCGCAACTCGAAGCTCTCAAGACCGCCCGGAAAGAAGAAGTTCCGCGACCTTGGGAAGGCCAAGAAGCTCTTCCACCGCTGCTCGCCGCTGACGACCTCGACCTCACCGAGGTGGAGGGATGGAGCGACGACGACGGACCGGTGACCAAGACCCCAAGGGCGACGGCCGACTTCTCCGGATGTGCTTCATGGCCCTTGAGGGCGAACCGAGCGACAACGATCTCTATTCCGACCGATGAGGTATGTCCTCTTATGACCAACTTAATGAAGCCTTCTTAAGTTAGGGGTTTTCATGCTAGAGCTAAGACTAGATGTAGCGAGTTGGAGAAGGAAGTAGAGAGATTGTCACGAGAGCTTACTTCACTTATATCCGCCTCCTCCGTGACGACTGTGATACATGCCGTGCTTTGATCGGTGATATGGAGAAGCTAAGGACCTCACATGATAGTCTCATCCCCGAGCTTGATGCAATTAAGGTGGAGAATGTTAGTCTCGCTTGCCGATTTAGAATTGAGTAGGATGGTCATACCCTACTTACTACCGATGAGACTATTGCTCCCACCTCATGTGAGGATAAGGACTTTGATGCTAGAGGACCTTATGCCATGCTTCCGATCTCGCCGAGTCTTGTGTAAATTGTGATAACTTGAATATGAAACTAAACGGGCAGATCATAAAATTGCAGAATTTCAAACATTCTTACTTGAGCCTATTGCTTCTTGTGAATTGTCCCAAGTTATCACGAACTTGAAGTCGCTCTCCAAACAGCTTCAAGAATTAGTTGATGACAATAACAAATTGGCCAAGTTTGCTTCTAAGGACCCCGTTAGCTCACCATGCAATTGTTGTAACAAACTAAAATCTGAATTGGTTGCATTAGATGAAAAATGTGAAGCTAACTAAGGATCTTATAGAAAAGCAACCATCTCGCTTGCATTGGGTGTGCCGGGAAGAAGCATGAGGGTTTGATAGAGACGCCAGCGACGTGAACCAATTGGCTAGCAGAGGACTGTCCTTCCCGAGTCCTACGGTGCGTGCACAAGCAAATCTTTCTCTCGCTGTTGGTTCTTCTTCTACCCCTTACCTCCTCGCCTCTTTCTCTTCCCCGCACTTCTTGTGCCTCTGCTTCGGGAGTGTCAGACTTTATGAACACTCTCGAGAGATTTGTAGGGTAAGAAGAATTTAATCTTATTCTAGACCAATCAAGATTTGCAAATTCAATCAAGGTCTAGGATATGATTTTCGAGAGGATAGAAGGAAGCATCCACCGCCGTGCTCGCACTCCATAGTCAGCAGTGTGATCGAGGTCAAGCCCAAGAACAAGAAAGTTCAATTTAGATCGGCTTTGTCCAAGGGATTGATGGAAGAAGGTGATTTCACCGCAGCTTCTGGTCTCGGTAGGTGGTTATCTCATGCTACTTCACCGTATATGGCATATCATTGCACCTTCGCCGAAGGATGGGCATTTGATTGACCATCGCTTCAAGCGCCAAGATCGCCAAGAGACCGTGGCCGAGTCTCTTAGACGTATTCGTGGTCGCCCTGCACCTGAGTGCACCTAAGACCAACACGAGGTCTAGGTTTGCTATCACAGTAGCTTTGGGCGCACCGGGACTTGGTTTTTCCGAGCTTGCTGCCGTCTCGTGCTTCCTCCGGTCGTGACTTCCGCCGTCCCGAGGGTAGATCTCGCTTTCCCATCGAGATGCCTACCCGCCCGCGTGATCAACCTGTTGTTTGCAGCACCGACTCGCCGTCCGTAGCGCTGCTGGACCCAAGAATGCCTTCAGTTCTGCTCATAGACCTTCCGCTTTTTGAGCGACGGAGAGTGTAGGGTAGTTAGAGGTCACCGTGTGTGACTACTTCTTCCGCCGACGTGACTCAAGATTGGGTTCCAAAATCTATCTTGATTTATCCCAAGATCGAGACTTTGCTCTCTTGACTGACCTGTGTTCGCCAGGTGGAAGGAAAGGTTTGGCTTGTAGACTCGGTGTTCACGACATGACCGAGATTCCCTGCTGGTTTTCTTCCCTGCCTGTGCTCGTGTGATGAGACGATCACCTTCGAGACGCTCTCTCGGGCTAGTCATCGCCAAAGGTACAAAGGCGCATTACATGATTCATTTATTTTAAAAGATGTTGCCTTGGTTAGTAAGCTGCAAAGACAATTTGCTTTCGCCTCTCACCACTGATGACGATTTCGAGGTGAGTTTTAAGAAAACAACCGCAAAATTCTTGATTCTTCTGTAGTCCGTTTATGGATTTCGCTTTGGGAGGATCTTTCTGCTGATTTTTCCGAGTCTTTGGTGATCCTCTCCGTTGTTTGCTTGCTTCGAGTCCCGTGACCTTCCTTCCGCATAGGAGACTTGGTCATATTGGATTTGACCATTTGACTTGAGTTAGCGCCACGACCTCATTCGTGGTCTCGCCAAACTCAAGATGGTCAAAGATCTTGTTTGCGCCCATGCCAAGACCAAGAAGATGGTTGCCGCTTCTCATCCTCCCAACACAAGCACTATGACCGATGCACCGGACACCGCTCCATATGGATACTGTTGACCAAATGAGTGCAAACAGGAGGGAAGTGGTATGTTCTTGTCGAGTTGATGACTTCGAGGTACTCTTGGGTGTTTTCTTAGTCTCGAAGGATGAGACGTTTTCACATTTCCGAGGTCTTTTCAAGAGGCTTTCTATTGAGCTTCCTGTGTGCCTTACGAGCGATCCGCATGCGACAATGGCACGAGAGTTCAAGAATTCCTACTTTGAGAGTTTCTGCAGTGAGACAGTAGAGCACCGCCTTTTCTCCATACGCCCCTCAATGATGGCTAGGAGAGAAAGAACCGCACTTGGTTGAGATGGCCGTGACGATGCTTGATGAGTACTCTACACCGCTGAAGTTTTGGTCGAGGCTATAGCCACCGCAATGCGCCATGTTTCCAATCGAAGTTCCTGGGCACACTTGCACCGCACTCTTATGAGTTAAGATACCATGAGCCCAGGTTTCTCATTTTCGTGTGTTTGGTTGCAAGTGTTTTATTCAAGTCCGGAACCTAGATAAGTTCGAGTCACGCTCTGTGATGGACTTTTTCCGGCTACTCGACTTCTTCAAGGCCTATAGGGTCCGGAATCATGAGTCTAGTAAATGGTAGAAACCCGTGAGGTAATTTTCGATGAGGCCACCCCCGACTAGGCCCGATATCTCGTGTTCACTAGAGCAGCCCCGAGACCATCTTCGTGGGATGATGAGGATGATGGAGATGAAGGTTGTTCACCCGATCCAGCCTCCTCCACCCCTTGAGGTGCCTTCTTCCACCGCACCTCGAGGAGACCATTTCTTGCTTCGCTTTCTTCCGAGCTAGTGGCTCTGCTCCCACCCCGTCAGTAACGAGGTAGAGGCCACTTCTTCATCTCATCCAGACCTCCAAGACAAATCCAAAATCTCATCCTTCCGAAAGGATGATTGGAGATCTATTTGAGCGAGTCACACGCCCAAGTCCGGGCGTGTCACTTTTCTCGCTCCACTGCCAGTAGCTTCCTTTGAGCCCAAGGACGCTTGCCATGCTTTATCCCGACGAGTCTTGGGTCAACGCCATGCATGAGGAGCTAGAGAGTTTCGAGAGAAATAAGGTCCGGACGCTTGTTGAGCCCCCGAGATCAAAATATCATTGGAACCAAATGGGTGTTCAAGAACAAGCAAAGTGAGGATGGGGTAGTCATTCGAAACAAGGCTAGGCCGGTGCATTGTGGGTACTCCTGTGTTGAGGGTCCGATTTCGAGGAGACCTTGCCCCTCAGAGCTCGCCTTGAGGCCATTAGAATTCGCTTGCCTTGCAGCCTTCTAAAGGTTTCAAGCTTTACCGATGGATGTCAAGAGTGCCTTTCAATGGCTTCATTGAGGAAGAAGTCTATGTCGACGACCTCCAGTTTCGAGAACCCCAAATACCCAAGTCATGTCTTCAAGCTTTCCAAAGCGCTAGATGGACTTAAGCAAGCCCCTAGAGCTTGGTATGAGAGGCTTAAGTCCTATCTATTGAGACATGATTTTAGATGGGTAAAGTTGACAAGACATTGTTCATTCGCCGCTTGGTAATGACCTTCGCGCGTCTAAATTTATGTCGATGACATCATCTTTGGCGCTCTTCCCATGCTCTAGTTTCACGCTTCTGATGTCATGAGCACCGAGTTTGAGATGAGCATGATGGGTGAGTTGACTTTCTTCCTTGGCTTCCAAATCAAGCACTCTGAGGGTACCTTCTTGCATCAAGGCAAGCACCCGTGATCTCCCGAGACGCTTCGACATGAGTGATGGAAAGCCGTGTTTCGACCGATGGCTTCTACTACCACACTTGACCTGTATGAGGACCATGAGCCGCTTGATCAAAACGAGTTCGTAACTATGATTGGCTCTCTTGTACCACCGCCTCGAGACCCGACATACACTTTTCTCGTGTGTCTTGTGCCGCGTTTTCAGCTCCTCACAGATCTCACCGCCAGCGTGAAGCGATCTTCTACCTTCGAGCTACCATTGACTATGGTATTCGGTACTCTTCCTCATCCTGCTCATCCCTTAGAGCCTATTCGGATGCGCACTTTGCTCAGTCAGAGGATAGATAGGAAGAGCACCTCGGCACCCGCCACCATTGGCACTTCTCTCGCTTGGTCTTCGAGGAAGCAGTCCTGTTGCACGCCCACCGCAGAGGCCGAAAGTACGTTGTCGCAGCCTGCTGTCGAGCTAAGTGCTTTGGATGGTCTCGACTCGCGGACTTTTGTTAGCTATCGATCGTGTTCCGCTCTTCTCGCGATAACACGCCTCACGATTAGCATTGCTAAGAACCCAAGACAAGACTCTCGGACCAAGCACATCGATATCGATATCACTTCTTCGAGACCATGTGGAGAAGGGTGACATAGTGCTCCGCCAGGAGAGTGACCACCCGCCACGATATCTTCACCAAGCCTTTGGATAGCACGAGGTTTTCAGCCTGGGAGAGCTTGGGTGGTTTGTCCTTATGGACTGTTGTGAGGGGGAGCTTTGGGCTTTACTGCTTTATCATATTGATTATGCTTCTGTCTCATTTCTGTTGCATTGCATTTACGGGTGCATTGGGATTAGTCCTTCTAGCATAGGTTAGAGTGTGTCTTGTCGAGTTGCTTAGACTTCTTGCTCTTATCTTGTGCTTTCGTGATAGTTGTTTCTTATCTCACTAGGTTGAGCTCACTCACTTCTTTTAGGTTCTAGCGAGGGTGGGCCACCCGGCAGACAGGTACGTGTTTGCTCTCTAGTGTGCTTTTTCTGACAAATGCTGTCCCGGAGACATATAGGTAGATGAGAGTCATCCGAGCCATAGTATCCTCTATATCTTATCTATGCTTTAAGGACTGCCTGTTTTCCTGATTTATTTGCCAGCTCTTGATTTTTATTGCTTTGGTTCAGGGGGAGTTCATTTGGGAACTTCTAGATTTTAATTTTGACTTAAACTCAACTTGAACTAAAAGTCGATCACATGTTGAGGGGAGTGGATTTTCTGCATTGCATTCTCGCATTGTAATATAAACCACATTGAGCCTTGATTATTATCCGGTTATGACATGCTTTCAATGCTTTACACATTGCCATGATTTGTGCCCATTGCTAATCTGATCATGACTTTATATGTGTAGTCAAGTCTTTGCCATGATAGGTTAATTAAAATGCCAAATTTGACCTAATTCTGCCATGTTCATATTTGAGACTAGTCACTTTTGTGTTATCCTTTATGGTTCTTGCCATGTCAAATAAAGAGTTGAGTCTTGAATCTTAGTTGAGCAATAGATTGAGCTATATAGTTTCTTGATGACACATAAGTTAGTACAATCTATCAAAAAGGAGATCTCTTCAGGTATAAAAACCGATCTCACCAATTCCTTCTCATGAGATTGCTTGCCATTGCACAAGGCATGAACTCGTGGGAGATTTGATGACCAAGATCATTTCCTTAAGCTCGCTTGGAATGATCGTGATAAGGCTTGAGGTCTAGCATACATGACAACAATATGATTGAAAACAATCATGAGATCTCTAAAAGAAAAATGTCATTTATGCTCAATTGCTAAAATTTGAAGTGTACTTAAACAAATGTATCATTCTTGAATAAATAGCACTCTAGTTGGCTCAACACTAGCTTCTCGATTCCATTTAGCTCATTGACATGGCTTGCATCATTTGTGGATATCATTAGCTAGACTAAAATCTTGTTTGACTTGACTTGCTAAGCACTTCAAATTAAAAAAATCAGATTATACCATCTGTTAGCTTAGCTTCTCTTTACATACATAGTCATGATCTTTGTAGCATACTTGTATGTTATGGCTTGGTGTAATACATTTGGTCATTTTGGATAATTCTCATGGTTTGCATACTTTGAATAATCAAATCACCATTCCATCCATCATTTTGACTTATTCTCTTGCATACTTGATGTGTTTATTGCCAAAGGGGAGAATAGATTGGAGAAAAGAAAATTTCTCAACTTCTGGGAACTTGCTAGAGCTTTGGAGATCAATTTGCTCTTTATGTGTTGCTCTAGTATTCCTTCTGTCGACATGGTCATAATTTCATTTTCTTTCCTTGACCATGTCGGCTTCTACAAACTCAACTTCATATTTTACGTAGTTTGTCAATATACTCATCAAGGGGAGATTGAGAGATCATGTGAAATGATCCCATCTTTGTGATGAGTATTTGACCGTTGTTTGAAGGAAAACTGAGTTTGTTTTGGGCTTTTATTGCAAAAGTCTTAACTCGACTTAAATGAAGTCATGTACGACTTGTCCCCGCGTCGCATTTATCATTTTGGCGGTGGTCGAGGTCGACAGGGAGGTTTACGACCACGCAGCGGGTCTGCACGCACCATGTTTGAGCGTAGTCGGAAATTTACCGAGCTCATTTGACCATTTGGTCGTGGTCGAACCCGCTCGCGCGCACGACCACGCTGAGTGCCTTCGTTGCGTACCGGTGGTGTACGACCATGTTTGAACGTGATCTAAGTTCATCGGGTAGCGCACGACCCACGCTGTCGAGTATCGGGTTGCCGCTCGAGCCGCATTTAAAGTGATCGAAGTTTATACGCACCACGCCAGAAGCCCTCGAAAGATTTGACCATGGTCGGCAAATGCGGGCTAGGGTTTACCACCACGCCAGCGATCGCCGTCGACCACGTTGTTTGATCGGTGGTGCGACCACGCTGAGCGATCGGGAGTGCTCGACCACGTTATGGCACTAAGGGTTTACGACCACGCCAGCGATCGGTTGTTCGATCACGCTAGTAATAATTCCACCACGCTGTTGTAACGACCGTGGTCGATGGAGCTCATTAAAACCGGTCGTGGTGGGACATATGGTGTCCGATTATGGTGGAATCGGCTTGGCTGGGTTTCGTGATGTTGTGGGACCTTGTGGACTTGTTGGTTCATCTTCTTGACAGTTTGTCAATGTCTATTTTCGAGGAAAGGTGTGAGCTCCTGCTGAGTCGAAAGGTAGTCTCTTGTCACGGTTGCGCGGTGCTATGTGATGGTTTGCTTGTCCGGTGGCTGCAGACTTTGAGCTATTTCATGGTGAGGCGGGAGGACCGGACTAGGCATGTGAGGTGTTGAGGTCCGCACTGCCTGAGACGCCAAGATGATCGAGGTCGTGAGGTGGTTGCGAGCCTGGAGACGAGGAACCGGAGCTGAACTGCCAGAGCCGAGCACGACGGCAACACGAGGAGGACCGGACTAGGCTCGTGGAGGAGCCGAGGTCCGCACGGTCGAGGTTGGGTGCGGTCGCAGTGCGGTGGAATAGACCGAGACTAGACTCGGAGGAGTCAAGGTCCGACCGGTCGGTTGCATGATCCTCGAGACAAGTCTTGGTGAGGCTTAGGAGGCTCGGACTAGACAAGGAAGTTGTTGAGGTCCGTAATCCACGGAAAAGCCGAAGAGGACGTGTCGCGCTGTAAGGGCCGACAAAGATGGACAGCAAAGCGGTGGAGGAAGCTTCCCGAAGGCGCCGGGGCATTTTGGAGAAATGTCAAAACCCGGGAAGCTGCCCACCGAAAGCACTGTGACTAATCGGAGAGGCTCGTGAGAGCTCGTGGAGTTGGTGGTGCTATTGGGCAAGCAAAGGGAGCCAAGCCACACGGGTAATGGGCAAAGCACCGAGGCCCGCAAAGCATCGGACTCAGTAACGGGTGGTCTGTTGAGACCCAAGAAGGCAGGAGACTATAAATAGAGAGGTTAGGTCTCGTGAGCAATGTGAGGTTGTCCCCGAGTGCTCGAGTGTTCTCTCATCTTGTGTGAGTTGTCTCTGGTAAGAGCATGGATGCTCGTGTACCTCCGATGGAGTGGTCAGAGAAACCTCCATGTGCAATAGAAAAGATTGAATTCATCTCTCTCGTATCTTTCTCGCTTTTGTTCTTGAGATGATTTGTTTGATCCTGCTTGCTCTCTCTGTGTTCTTTTCGATCATATGTGTTTTGTCCGAGAATTGGCTTGTGCTTCACTTGCTCAGACTCGAAATTGTTTTATGACCGCTGGTTAAGATCATTCCCGAGAGCAAAAG
>JAYGGG010000302.1:0-96189 GCA_036346245.1 Bonia amplexicaulis | reverse complement strand
ACCAATCAATTTTAAGATCATCTCGTAATAATTTAATATTCAATAATCCACCAACATCAATCTCTTGAAAATCCTCATTTTGGCTCCACCAAATTTGAATGAATCCAAATACCTCAATTAATTCTTGTCGGACAATCTCTCAATCTATCTCCCATAATTAATTTAAATTCTCCAAATTATTCCTTTGAACATCCTTAAATGATCTAATTAATCCCATTTGTTCAAATCCAATTATCTAGCAATGATCTATTAAATCCACCAAATTCAAATTGACATATCAAAGTTCACTTTGCAATGATAAAATTAATCCACCAAGATATCTAAATGTGTTATCTTCTAGAATTCCACTAGTATCCACTCATCATCAATAGGTCCACCAAACTCTGATAATCAATTAACTCCACAAAATTCATCCAATCTTCATGATTCAATCAAATCACCCCAAAATAGATATCATGAATTGTTTATGATAATTCAACTTCTTAATCTTTTAATCTCTTCCTTTACTGGATCAATCTCTTAACACTAATTCTCCAACGATCACAAATAATCCCTTCAACCAAAAATCTTGTTCTACATCCAATTGCTCCTTTCAATCCTAGATAATAAATCCAAAGCAAAGTTTAGACTTTTCTCATGATCTAATTAGCTCTTCCAAGTTCAACTTTGTACTTATTCTCTAATCAATCCACAAAGATGACACTCTTTAGATTTATTTATAATCAATCATTATCCACAAATATACCTTTTTATCTCAATCCTCTTGAATATTATCCAATCTTGCCAATTCTACATCCACCTATATCACATTAGCAATAATTCTCCAAATTACCTAACTTGACATCTACTGATTAAGGTAGCTTTCCCGACAAGAGTACTTTCCATAAGTTTGTTGTCTTCCCTATACTCTGGGTCCTCAATTATTTTCCAAACTTAGATTGCAGTGAAAGAATTGCAGCTTGCACTGTTGTGGTAACTGGGTTTAGCACAAGGTAAGAGGGAAATAGCATAGATAAGAGATCAGGGGAACGACTAAACACCAGCTTAGATGAAACTTAGCTTGAAATTAAAATAGTTATTAAGGATGACTGTACTACAAGTATACAAAGACTTGGTACAGTGCATCTAGCACACAAACAAGTAGTATATAAGCGTTCTAAAATCGTAGCACTTTACTTGGGCACTACCACTAAAGAACTATTCCTCGCTCCTTCATGATGACACGCTTCTCGATGAAACCTTATTGAGCCAACTAGAGAAATTACAGAGGAAAGGGGATACATTTACCATTCAAAAAGGAGATAAGCAGATAGCGAAGGGAGAATACCATGACGAAGGTAAGGAGAGAAAGACAAGAAAAGACAAGGGTAGCACATTATTAAAATTTTATTTTATAAAATAAATTTTTGAAGCTCTTCTACTAACGACCATTCTAACTAGGTCACGTCCTACAGTCAAATTGGCTCTGATACCATCTCTATCGGGAGCCGGATTTCTGAATCTGGACCCTCTGTGTATTACAGCACTAGTCCTAGATCAAAGCTAGAGCACACAGTCAAACAGTGATGAATACATAACCAACAACGCTTTATTACAATAATAGAGAGTACAGACCAAAAGGCCTCTTTATTACAAATGAGGTTTTAAGACCTCACACACACAAAACACATGGAAGAAAAAGATAAAACCAGTGAAACCCATCAATACGCCACAGCAATTGACGGGAGCGCAACCTAGAACTCCGGAAAACCTTCGTCAATCCATACGCCGTAGTCGTAGTCTCCTTCTTGAGCTTCATTTTCCTCGAGATTTGTTTTGAGTGTAGCATGAGTACATAAAGTACTCGTAAGTCTTGGGAAAATGCGAGATGCAAGGCTTAACAAAGGAAGGGTTATATGGTTCTTTTGCACAAAGCAATATTTTATTTCAAATACCATTAAATATTTTCAAAGTCATTAATTTAATAAAGAACTTGCTTTAATGTAAACTTATCAAATTGCATAGTGAAGGTTACAACCACCAACACTAGATAACGGCTTTCACCACCAAGATTCAAGAAAACGGTTATAACCACCCACACCGCTCCAACCGCCAGATTCAAGAAAACGTTACAACCACCCACACGGCTCCAACCGCCAGATTCAAGAAAACGGTTACAACCACCCACACGCTACATCTGCCAGACACAACCGAGAGTTCCAACCACTCCCGGTTTGAAAACTTTTATTTTAAAACCAAAACCAATGAGCTACCATGTGAATGCATTCCTTGCCCGCCTTGACCGTGGGCACGGCTATTTGAATAGTTTTACACTGCAGAGGTTGTACATCTTTACCCACAAGAGATAAGTCATCTTAATAGTCAACACGCCCTTTGGCATGAGACCCGATAAAATATCACAAAACTTTTACCTTAGTCTAGTCTAGCGACACCACCACGAGGTTTCACCTCGAAGGGTTAAACCACCACGAAGCCCCTCTTGCGCCGTATGAGTACAAAACCCCGTCCCTCATCGTGAATAACCAAGACACCCGGCACTCACTTTCCATCGGTGGTACCTAGACTAAACTATCGTGAGTTAGTCGACTAGGTCGCACCCATATAGACTTGTGGTTGTACGGTAGTGCTCGCCCGACAAACACAAGCTCGGTCCTTAATTGACTAGGCGGAACATACACTTTACAAGTCCTCGTGCTAACCGCACCAATCCAATCCAACCATCCGCTCGGTCCAAATCCAATTTTCATATTTTATTTTATTTTAAAAGGACGTGGCAACCCAATCACCAGATTTCGAACAAAGTCTAGTTCCACAAAATATAATTTCCTATTCCAAGGTTACCAAAGGTTATATAGCATGACTAAGCATTTTACTACCGTACAATATTTACCAAAGTTTTATAATAACCTCATTATTGAGACAAAGGAAACCTAGGGTGTCAAAGGTACATGGTTGTCAATGTCAAATGAGGGCATAACAATTGTCGTTAACTAATATCTCTAAAAGTAAATTATCATTTTATGTAATATAGCAATGCATTAAATTTAAAATAATCAAAACATTTCTCAAACATGGGTTCAAGATGTTCAAAGGAGACTTGCCTTCTTGCACTGCTTGACCTTCTTCGTCGCTTAGAATATTCTTCGTGACATCGGATTCTACGCGAACGATGAATACAAACGAACAAATAAATACAATTAAAATCACAAAATACAAAATATATACTGGAAGAAAGGTTAAGATTTTAGATGAATTTAGGAAAAGAATCAATGGATTCAAAATTCGAATGAGGAGAACGAATAATTGGAAGTTTTATATATCACATGAAATGATAACAAAATCCGAAAATTACTTTTCAATAGACGGTGTCGAATGGTTGCGGTGGTGGCGACGGACAAAATGGAACCCGCGACGAGGCAAAGATGGTGGCGTGGATGCGACATCGAGAACGGCAATCACGGCGGTGAGGGAAAACAACGATGGCGAAAGGACAACGGCAAGTTGGAAGGAGATAGTACCGGTATGGAGCGTGGAGATGTAGGGTGAGCACGGTGAACACGACATAGTGAAGCTAGAAAAATTATTGGCTAGGTGAAACTTCAGCGGATATGATACAATCGACGTTTGAGCGCGGACGATAGAAAAAGGAAAACTTGATATCTTGATGCTCGGTGAAGCGAATCCAAAACCATTTGAAAGGTAGCTACCGAGATGGTTTGGCACGATATGACATAAGCGGATTGGGAAAAACACCACGGATAGATGGAGACACGAGATGCCATTGGCGGCCATGGCGGTGTCGGTGGCAAAAATTTGTAGAGGCTTTTCGGGAAAGGAAGTGAGCACGGTGTAGAACGCGACGAGGTAAGTCCAAGAAAAATTACGGCACATGAAGGAAAGGCACGGTGTAGCAGCGAAGGCACGGTTTCGTCGACTCGACCGGTCGGCGAGGACTCGGGAGTCTTCAAGTGATGGCGATGGAAGCATGGCGTAGAACGTGTCGGCGAACTCACGATGCAGACGGCTCGGCCAACGGACATCGGATGGTGATGAAACATGGCGAGAAGACATTAGGCGACCGGCGGGTTGGCATCGGCGTTCGAGCCAACGGAGAGGAGTTAGCGGGTGAGGTTTGTGGCGAAGCGAAGAGGAGAATGTCGGAACACAATGCTCACCTCGGTTTTGATGGAACACGCACGGTCGGTCGCGAGGAGAGGACGACGCGGTTTGGCCACGGTGGTCGGTGATGCTCGGCGAAGGTGAGGGAGCACCGCGTAGAACGCGTGAAGGCAAAGCCGACGGTGTGGTCAAAAGTGAAGGCGCAATCGGTAGAAGAATGGCGCTCGGTTCACAAAAGTAAAATGGAGATTGTGGAGAAGAAAGGGAGAGGATTTGAGATTTCGTGGGTTAGGTGAGTATGAGAAGGGGCACCTGGTGCTCCCTTTTATAGGGGTGGAGGTGGACGGGAGAGAGAGATCAAGTAATGGTGTTATTTAGAGTAATATTTTAATTTCGTGTAAATACACATGAATGAGAGGAAAGCGGTAGGAATTAAAAGGTCTTGATGAAAGAAGTGAATACAATTTATTTCACGAAAATCGTTCGAAATTGATAAGGAGTCAAAGTTTTAAAGAAATCGGCATGGCGTGCGCGTCATGGCGCTCGGCTCTATGACAGTAGAGGATGAACAGATGTCGCAGTGATGCTTTTATTCTCTCTCTCTTTCTTTTGTTTGAGATTTTGAAATTGAGCACAAACAAACTCCGAAAATTCTAAAAAAAAATTCAAAACTTTCTTGAGGCTCAAAGAACTCAAATAAAATATTTTTAGCAAATATTAATATTTAATTTTATTTTATTAAATAAAAATTCTAATTAAGATTTAGTTTAAACCAAATAAATTCAAAATTTTAAATATTTGAAAATAGGGTATAAATGGATAGATTAGAATTTTAGATGAATTTAGAAATTTTAATGGGCTCAATCGAGTCAAAACGAAAAAGAACGGGTCTCGGAAATTTGAAAAGAGAAAAGAATAAACCGATTTTCTGGAATTATTTTTGAGCTGAAAAATCAAATTATGACGTCATCAAGGAAATGATTTTGAAATGAATTATTTTTCTGTGGAAAATAAATTTATGACGTCAGTAAGAATTTTGATTTTCTGGCGAATTATTTTGTAAAGGAAAATGATTTTATTCACGAGCGGTGGAACGGTTTATCAACGAGAGAAGAGAGAGGAAAGAGCGGACGATCGGATGAGCGATATGGCGCAAGGAGGAAATCGAATCGTCGGATGGAGAGCGAAGAGGTTAGGTGAATATGGACGACGAGATTAGATCGGGCGTGAGGATTAAATTTGATTTAGATTTTGAAAACACCGAGAAAATTCAATAAAGTTCGAAAATATGAAATTATATCCAAAATTGCAGGAAAATTCAAACAACTTCCTGGAGACATTTTGGACTTAATACAAATATTTCCAACTACTGTTGGTATTTGAATTTTCATACTTAAAATACTTTTTATTTTTAAAATAGATTTTAAAACTCCAGAAAAACTCAGAAAACCAAATATAAGCCGAATAATTCCAAATAATTAATTTGACATAGTATTTTTACAGAAAATCAAAATATCATTTTATTCAATAATATTTTTAAGTTTTACTATAAATTACTTTTCAAATCCATTTTCTAAAAGCGAAAATCGGGCAAACCAAATTCAAATTTCATACAAACAAAACTATTATTTTATTTTAAACTAAATTAATTTAATTTAATAATTTAAATTTTTTTCCTCCAAAAATTTGAATTAAACAGCGGGGCTGTTACACCAACCCCAGAGCCACTTAGCGTAAGTGACCCATCAAGGTACATCATTCATTGGTCATGGAAATTATACTAGGGATCCTGAACGGGTTCAAAATTTGTCTATTCGACGACAAAATTTGCCTGGATCTAAGATTTAATGGCTGTTCAGGACACAAAATGGAGGTCGAACTCTCCAAGTTCTACCGACCATTTGCCAGGCGTTCCGCTGTTTCCCTGTTCTGGAGGACTTTTCCTAAGGAAAACTCAGACGATACAATAATTTTGTGCACCTAAAATAATGCTTTAACTTCCTCGAAGACATAAGGAGGGCATATAAGAGTTTTTGGACCTGAGGGTATTACTCCTTAGGCCTATGTAAGACTTCGCTTACATAGTATACTAGTCGATGGACGCCTTCACGTTCTACAATGAGCACAACTGTTAGACCATGTGGTTAGGTCTACGTTATTTTGGTGATGAATAATTGACAACAGTTAATTTACGATGATGAATATTTGGAAATAATTTTTAGCGTTGTTATGCGAGTTGTGTCGTGTGTGCGCGCATGGACCGATGTTGGTCAAGTTGGGATGAACTTGTTCGGAAGAATATTCTTTGGTCTTTGCATGTGCGAGTTGAGCATGGAGGCGATCATGGTCGGTGACGGGAGGACCGGGACTAGGATGGGAGATCGAGGTCCAGACGGTCGAGGATGTCATGCGAGATGGTCGGGCTCATGTTCGGGCGATGGAGATCGAGATGGATTGGAGAAGCTACGGGAGGTGCGATCCTGGAGGTTTCGACATGTGATGAGTTGAAAAGTTGGAAGTGTGCTAAAACCCGTGTTAGGAAGGGTTTCGGATCCCTTAAAAAATTAGTGGGTTAAAAGTTTAGTTGAGGTAAAAAAGGTCTAGGTTCAGTTGAAGAGTTGTATTAGGGTTTTGAGTAGAGATTGAATAGGAGAGGGAGTTGAGTGTATAAAAAGGTTAGGGCCGGTGGCCATGTGCTACACGGTTTTTTTGGGGTGACCGAACGCGTTGTCTTGTTTTGGAGAGAAAAGTTGCGGCGGCGCGTTTGATCTTTTCTTCCTGAAGCCGACGTCAGCAATGTCTTGCTCCTAATTTTCTCGTGCGAGTGCATAGCTGCTTTCGGTCTCGTGCATGACGTGTGTGCCTCGATCTACGTGTTTGGAGACTTGGCCGAGGTTCACGCACGGGAGTTCTCCACCGTTCCTGTGCGAGCGTCAGGCGTCCAGATTTTCGCATTTGACTAAGAAGCTACGGTACGTAGGGGTGCAAATGGGTCGGATTAATTCCGATCGATTCGGCACCGAATTCGATTGATACTGAATCCGTTTAGTACCGAATTCGGAGAAAAAATATGGGTTAGGATATGGTAACAGCAATATCCGTCCCGAATCCGATACGTTTTCAAGTTTGATTTCAGGTTAGTGCTACTATTTGACGTTTCATTTTCTTTTGCAATGGTAAAATAAAATCTTCCACATCAGCTATTAAGTAGTAACATCAAGTTCTTGACAGTACGTCCTCCTACTCTATTTGTTATACTGCATGTATTCCTTACAAACAAGTAGGGGTGCAAACGGCTCGGGTTAATCCCGATCTATCTGGCATCGAATCCGATTGGTACCGAATCCGATTGGTACCAAATTCGAAAAAAATATGAGTTAGGATATGGCAACAGCAATATCCATCTGAATCCGATCCGCTTACACCCCTAACGGTACGCAAGCAACAGATCTATTTTTGCATTTGCTTGTCTTTAGTTTGTATGCATAAACTTTCTAGTCTCTTGTGAGTTGACGTGATGGTTGTGCTCTGTTGGTGAGTTGCTATGCTACGTGATCATTGATGCTGTGACTTTATCGTTTCTTTTGATGAGGAGTGACATAACAACAGAAGTTTTTTTATCATGCTAGCCGAGAGAAGTCTGAAAGTCAGTTCGAATTATATTATTATTGCTACAGTAAAGCTACAGTGCTAGAAGAGAAATTAGTATTTTTCTTGTTTGTTTTCTCTATTTTTATTATATGACAGATTAAATATCAGAGGACAGTAAAGTTTGACGAAAACGAAAAAAAAGATTTTCGCTGCGTACTGCAATCATTCACCCCCTCTGATTACCATCGATGATCCTACAACAACACTTACTGCATGTGGCATGGCGAATAGATATACTAAGAGTGTCTTACCTGGTCTCAGAGAAACTAGAATAGGAGCACTCGTAAAATATATCTTGACATCCTCGAAAGAATTATTAGCATCTTTTGACCACTCAAAACCCTCTTGTTTCTATAGAAGCCTGAAGAAAGGAAGTCATTTTTCTTCCTGTCACACGATGAAACGACTTAGAGTCGCTATGAACCCAAATGAGTTTCAATTTCTTTCTTAGTGGTTGAGGGTGCATCGCTCGATGGTCTTAATCTTTTCATGGTTTGCCTTGATACTGCATCAAACAAGGAATCCGAGTAGCTTTCAAGAAACTCCGAACATGCACTTCTCAGGATTAAGTTTTAAGCGATACTTTTTGAGGTTGTCGAAAGTCTCCTGCAAGTCGAAATGTGATTAAATTATTTGATGCTCTTGACGACTAGATCATCAATATAATCCTCCAAGTTTTGACCGATTTGATGTATAAAAGTCAATTGCATCAAACGCTGAAAAGTAGGATCGGCATTTTTCAAGCCAAAAGGCATTTTGACATAGCAAAATACAACAAATGGTGTAATAAGTGCGGTCTTCTTCATCTTTCAAGGCAAACCGATCGGTAATAACCAAAGTATGCATCTAGAAAACTTAGCATTTCACAACGGAGTAGAATCAACCAATTGATCAATATGAGGAAGCGAAAAATCATCTTTTGACAAGCTTTATTTATGTCAGATAATCTATACACTATACCACTTACCATTAGACAAAGTCGTCATCACCTCGACCGTAGCACATCTAGTCTATCGAATTGATGACCTTCGAGCAATTAAGTTAAAGAAATAACATAGCCACATGATTTAATTTTTAGGAAGCATTTATGTCATCAACACATGGCAATAATGGAATTCATACTAATTAATGTCAAATCTTCTATAAAACAAGTCATGAGTGACCGATGAAACTTTCACATCATGCAAACAATTAATTTCTCTCTGATGATGTACATTCAACCATCAAATGATTGTCACGTATTGACACCATCATTTGTTTTGTCATGAATGTTCAAGAGACCAATCAAGATATCACATACATTCTTCTCCACGCATATGACATCGATGCAGTGACGAACTCTAAGTGCTCCCAATAAGGTAAGTCGCAAAATTGACCTCTTCTAGTTGTTCTTCTGATGGGTCCTCAATTTACATCCCTTTCAAGCACAACATCTATATCCTTAACCATATCATATACCACTTTCCCTTTAAAATGCATTGAGTGAACCATCCTTCTTCTTCCAGAGTTATTTCTTCATCTTGCGGTATGGATGATACTTAGGAAGGAATCTATGGTGACACGAGAATCATTGATGGTGCAGAATAACATGGCGAGAATAAAGTTGTCTCATTTGTCTGCATCTCATACCCCTTACTTCCATATTGTTGCAAGATTTTCTAGCAATGGTGCAGGTAGACATCAATATTATTCTCATGTTGCTTTGGCCCTTGGATAAGCAGTGACATCAAAATGTATTTCGCCATACAAGGCGAGGAATAGATACAAAGATTCACGGCCGAGTTCAATGTCGGTTGCTCATATTATCAAAATGATTCATTCCATCTATAGTCAACCCAAACCTTATATTCCTTAGTCTCAAGAAGTCTATAAACATCCTACCGATAATTCCTTCACAAGGCGTAATCGTAGGGTGTTTTTGCTTTCCATCTTTCTCATGCTCCTTCGAGTGCCAACGTAGCAATGTCGCCTCATTTTGGTTCAAATTAACAGTTCAAATGGAGAATTATAGGTTGATAGCATAGCACCTTAGCAGGAGGTTTTTGCGTCACCTCGATACCCTCACCATCAATGGAGTGATTCTTACGCTTGTATCAGATGCTTTGCACACTAGACATACATGCATGTTTGCATAATCTTTATGGTAAAGGTGCATTTTCACTCATGCATGTATTATTTCATTTTCATTCCTAAGGGACAGAACCTTGTTGGCTTGGTACATGATTTTGGGCAACACATTTCCTCCTAAGCATTTCACTAAGCGACCTAACAACTCATCAAACTCTTGTCGACAAACCATTGCTTGCCCTCAACATCAATAATTAAAGCATGGATGACAACCTTGTGTATTCTTGTAGCCTAGGAACAATGGTTTATCCGAGTCCTCCATCAAGCTTTTGAATTTACCAAACTCTCTTACTATAATTTTCAGCATCGCACAACATCCGATCCAAAATATAATTAATTTCATTATATATAGCAATAATTACTAACCTTAGATCACCAAGAACAATGGATACATAAGCACCGCTCAAAATATCCAGCTTCCTTTCATCAAATCACCTCAAAGTTTCCTCCTAATAGACAAAATATCCGCTGACAAGGGTATTTAATAATGTAGTTAATATCACAAATGCTTCCATTCACAATCCATCTGTGATAAGTAGGTCATCACGCTTGGTTTTTAACCAAAACCATCTATGATGTATCATTGATAGCTGTGAAAACCATATGTGATAAGTCTATACATCACGATGGTTTTTATTACTAACCTCTAGATGTATCATATACATTTTATGTAAACACCATCTATAATAAGTAGGTCATCGATTTCTTACCATCGGTTGCAACATAGACGGTCAAGCTAGTAAAGTCGTCTAAGATAACTACGCTATAGCTTAACACCGATAGATTCTCAGAAACTGCTCATGATGAGGTGTCTAGTATGACTTTCTCTCGTAGTAGTGGATCCCTCCGATAAAAAATTTGTACTTGTGAAACATGAAATAATACTAGATAAGCTTTGAAAAGTGTGTATATTTGTTTTATTTGTGGTACAAATAAATAATCAACGACATGATCAATGGTTTGTAATTTCTCAATTAACTTATGCAATGTAACATCATTTGACAAAACAATGCAATAATCCATCATGAACAAAGTTAGCATTTTTCTATACCAATCGAGAAAGAGTATGTTTGGTAAACATGCCATTCATCATTTTCCGTGTGATTGCCGACAAAATTACCATCATTCACTTAATCGTGTGTGATGACATGTCAAAATTATGTATTCTTCACCTACATTCTTACTCACTTAAAATGCGCACAATCGAGATCCACTACACTAGTTGTGCAATGGATATCTTTGTCTTTGGACAACAATGATTCCTTGCTACTCTCTTTTGCATGGAGAAATACTAACATTGTATTCTTCCTTCTTGATATTCTTTAATTCCTATAGTATAGTTTTAGTGCTTAATTATGTTGAAGTTTTTAATTCCTTTGGTTTCTGTTTAATTTGAAGTATGAGATCATACGAGTATACTTTTATTATTTTATTTCTATAGTATAGTTTTAGTGCTTAATTATGTTGAAGCATTTTAATTCCTTTGGTTTCGTTTAATTTGCGATGAGATCATACGAGTATACTTTTATTCACGGTGATCAAGGTAGAAAGCACCATCATCAGCACACAGCACCCCCGGTGTAAACCCTAGATACTACGCCTTCTTCCCGATGACCCCTAACATATGTAAGAATGTTTCACTTCAGATGGGGTGAAAGCCCTATCTTTCCTGTTCGACGATCTTGTCATGTGACTCAAGAATGCTTTAATCTATGATCTTGTTTTTACTCATGCTAGTCTATTTAATATAATGATTATTTCGATCGATGATGATCCAGTAGTTGTCAATTGTCTTAGCCCTAGATGTAGACGTGGTGTTTAGATCTAGTAAGCCAATCTATATCATATAGTGCATTGCTTATTTGGTGGTTCGTCCCTTCAACAAGGAGTACCCCAAATGTATACTAAATCTACTCCTACCCCTCATGATAAGAAGAGGGGAGACTTTTAATTACAAGACCACTAAAGCAGAAAAGTTAAATCACTCCACAAGTTAGTAGAACAAGCTCAACCTAATGGTGATAAAATCAAAATTAAGCCATCCTAAGGATGGTAACCCCTGGAAACTTTGCATGCACATTTGACACTAGTTTGGAACACCTAAACTCCTTTTGTTGGGAAATCATGAGGATTTGAAGTAAATGAAGAAATTTCCACAAATTATGTGGATTTGGGAAAGTCACAAAAAAGACTACAATTAATTTAACATGGATGAATCTCATCCTTTCAAGAACCCCATGGTAGTTAGATCCTAGGTGGTGATAAAGACCCATTTAGATCTATTATGGAAAATGAGAAAGTTTTAGGACCGAGGTTCCTTACTTAAGCATCATTGGAGAATCGATGTACCTTGCAAACTACAATAAGCCGACATTATGTTTGTGGTCAACTTGTTGGTGGACATATTACAGCCCAACTAGAAGGCATTGGGCCGCATTAAGACCCTTCTCAAATACCTCCAAGGTACACAAAGATATTGACCATGGTGAAATAGGGATGCTAACTGTCTGTCCAATCCCTATAGTGCCAAATCTCATATTGGGTTTGTAGTTCTCGGGTGGTACAACCATTTCTTGGTGGTTATTTAAGCAAACCTTGGTTCAAACTCAACCAATTAGTCGAAGATTATACCACTATATGTAGCCTCTTGTTAATGTGTTTCGCTCAAACGATCACCATATCCAAAAGTGTTGTAACATTAACACCATTGATACCCCTAGGATTGTGTTGCACAAAGAGTTATGTAAAGGGAGTATCACGAAGCATTTTGCTCCCAAACGCTTCTATCCTCATTAACTCTAGAAGAATGGTGAGGTGAAGATTACAAACTAATTCTATTTTTACTAAAAATTGTAGGGAGACCCCTAGGGTGAAAATAATATATTAATATAGAAAGAGTATACAAGCAAGAAAAAGGAAAAGGAAAGGAATTTACAATCCTCCCTTGGTCAAAATTAATCGGTGTTGTATAGCCAATAAAAATTGGTGTTTGAGTTGCTCATTCGCCTATGCACATGTAGACCGATTGTTTAAATGACCACTTCCACCTCAAACTAATTCTTGTGAAAATCTAGCTGATTTATTCACTAAGTCTCTTTACTTGCATCCAACTATCAAACATGCTCTTGTGGAATTGGAGTGAGGGGATTAGAGTTGAAGTGTTCGGGGACTAAACCAAGAAGCATAGCCCTTATCAAGGATTTGAAAATTTTACCTTAAATCACAAGATTGAATCTCAAGATTAAATGTTGTACTTTTTTTCTTAGTGAGTTTTTCCTAAATGGTTCTCTTAGGAAGGTTTCTAACGAGGCAAATATGCAATACAACTTGCGATGAAATGCACTCTTCGTATTGTTTTTCCCGTGAATTCGAGAGAAGCTTTTAACGAAGCATGTACACGGCGCAGATCTGTATGAGGGGAGTGTTACAAACCCATTAGGGTAAGGGTTTTGTGCGAAATTCAAAAACGCCTGGGGCTTTAGCCTATAAATAGGAAACCACTTTGTACAAGAGATGATTGATTGCTAATAAAGAAATCGTAAATCGGTTCCCACTATATTGTATCTCTCATTGTCTCCCAAATGTGTGATATTGGTTTGGTGTTTGCCACGCTATGATTATCTATCGGTTTTTGTCGTGTCGAGAGAGAGAGAGAGATAGACTAGCTAGTTGTTGTGCAATACATGTGTCGACTTAGGACCTTCGTGGTTAGTGTGTAGAGCCTTGGGAGTATAATTCCACCTATTAATGTTTCTTAAGTCTATAGTATGCAATTTTTATCTTTAGTTTTCATTGACATACACTTGAAAACACACAAGTGCTCCTCTGTTCAAAAATATAAGTTGTGAATGCAATTTTAATGATCATTTCTCTCTCTAACATTTATGAGTAAACGTCACAAGTTTCTCTTACTCCCAACACGTAAACAAAGGGATATCATAGTTCTTTCCATCTACCATCTTCTTTATCTTATAAATTGGCTAGGTTTTTGGGCTTCGTGCTTATGGCTTTTGCTATAATAACTAGCTTTCAAGTGGTGGGTCTTTTCAAGGGGTCTACAAGTCGATTGTACCAGCACTGCATCGACTTCGTTATATGGTCAAAATCGCATACACGATCTATCTCTTCATCTCTCCGCGAACAGCTAGAATTCAACATCCAACCAAAAGTCATAAGCCACAACACAAAAGAACTCGCTAACGCCCTAATAAAAGTACACTAATCTTAAAGTAAATGAAAAGGTAAGTAACATTTATCTACCATTCATTATGCTCTAAAATTGTGAAAATCACTATTGAGAGAAGCGTAGAAGCACTCCCTAAATGAAACGGAGGGAATACCACATCTAAGTTACAATTCCCCAGTGGATATAATGCGCTAACTACTATTAGCATTTTGTCTAGAGGCTTTCTCCAAGTGTCTGTCTCCTTCTAGAATGATAAATGTCTCTCAAAATATATATGTCCAGTTTGTCCATTATTAACACATGCCCTGCAGTCAAGATAACACAGGTGAGCTTTTCTTTATGGAACTTCATCGTAATTTTGTTCAACATGGTTCAAATCAATTTCCATTACTTAATTCTGAACTTTCCAATCTATGTACTTCCATGTAGAATACAGAAAGATGAAGGCCTCGATGGTGGTGATGTTCATTATGACGGCGATGCTGATGATGTTAACAATTGCTTACTCTGGTAGCGCAATTTCTCATGGAATGAAGGCGGAAGAAGCCACCTCGGTTGCAAATTCTCATGGAATGAAGGCCGAAGAAGCCAGCTCGGTTGCAAGCAATGGAGGAAGCAGCTTTACAAGTGGCATAGCTCATGAAAGGAAGCTGATGTCAGATGCCGCCGGTACCAATTCACCCAGTGTCTCCGGTACTGATTCGAATCACTTCATGACTGCCAAAGAGTACAGGAACTACATGAGCCAGTTTCCCATCATCCGTGAACGCGAGTTTACATCTGTGTGCTGCTATATATGCCTAAATATACGTGTTTCTGTAAAACAATGCTTAATTAAATGTATGTATTTGTCTGCATGGATGTCGATTTGTCTAATATGTTGCAAGTAACTTATCTTAACTCCTAAGGTCTCATCCAAATAATCTCCTGGGCTGCATGAAATGCTCTGTAATACATGTACTGTAAGTTGCTGAATCAATATTAAGACCATAATAAATTTGTGTGCATACGCTGCTTGGAGAAGTCTATGACAAGATCTATGATCAGTTAAACTGTGAATAATAAATATTCTGAGGACATTCTGTTAATCCTTTTAACAGGAAATTAACTGAGGTGTTGTGATATCAATACGTTTGCGCATTTTTTCTATTTTGGTGAAATTTCAAATTAGCGCTTCATTCACATGGCTGTGTTATTGTGCGAGGAATACTCGACACTATACATCATTGTGTCAAACAATTAGCATTCAGCATAAAAGATCAAACTAACTTGAGATTATATAGGAAATTTATTCTGCATGCATGTCCATTAGAATTTCTTCATGAAATTAAGATATGTTATGCAAGGAGGTTTACAGTCAATACAGTCATTGCCCAAATTATCAAATTAAAGGTACATTCATTATTTTGACGGACACCTCTTATTACTTAGTCTTCTGCATCGTCTCAGAGCTAGAAGGAATATACATCAGCAAGCCTATGATTCCATTTACCTTTATCACTGAACCCAATCCCCATGCTAGGTAGTCATATGTGTCACATTTTGCAATTATACATGCAATGACCTATGTGCTGACCACTGGCATTCTTGTCTGAAGAATAAAGCTTTCATCCTCCATGCATTCAGCACGCTTTGCTGCCATATTCTGCGCGCTTTAACATTTACTTTGTATATGTCATGCTACGCTGTATGAGAACAGGAGTTTGGGAAACCCTATACATGCCATTAATTTCTTCAAACTGATCAGTATTAACCACAGTTACAAGTGAGGTGAATACAAATTGGTGATATAAGTGGCATACATTTGCAAAGAATTTTCGATATTGCTGGAAAAATCATCTGAGAATATTAATACGCAAGCAAAACTAGGTTGGCAGTTATAAACAAGTTCTATGTACTCATATGATTCAATTTGATATCTTGTAATCAGACATATTTCAATTTCGACGCCACGATATATTATTTTATGTTATATGTTAGAGTTCCTCGGGTCGGCAATTCATGCTTTGAACAGACAGGAAAGTAGAGCTATAGACTAGATCTATTTTACTAGACTAAGCAAGGAAATCATGATTTCATATTGTATGGAGTAGAGGCAACAACTGACACTTTTCAGGAGGGATCTCTGATAAACAATTCCTACTTGTGAAACATGAAATTATACTAGATATGTGAAAAGTGTGGTTTTTGTTTTATTTGTGGCAAAGTAAATAATCAACGACATGTTAAATGGTTTGTAATTTCAGTTAACTTATGCAATGTAATTTCATTTGACAAAACATTGCGGTAATCCATCTTGAACAAAGTTAGCATTTTCTGTACCATTTGACAGAAAGAGTAACGTGCCATTCAGTCATTTTCCGTGTTGTTGGTGATCATTTCATGCATAAGACGTGTAAAAATTATTGGTTCTGCGCCTGCAATTTTACTCACTTAATATTGCGCACAATCGAGATCCACTACACTAGTTGCGCAATGGTTATCTTTGTCTTTGGACAACAACAATGATTCCTTGCAGCTACTATCTTTACATGGACAGACACTAAAGTCATGAAATATAAAATAAAAGTAAACTGAAAACATAATGATAAAATATGAAAACTAAAATATAGACACATGGATCGGATCCTAGCAATGGATAATGCACGCTTGGACTAACTGTGATGATCGAAAAATAATGTTAATAAAAACAAGAGGAGTATTCAAACTCAACCGGAAGGACCGTAATATCCTCTGCGTTAACGACAGAGGTTGCATTAGTTCAAATCTATGCCTTACATCCTAGAATTAATGAATGGCTCTTGTTTGAAAGCTAGTTTTATATAGTAAAACGCTGGCACACGAAGCACAAAACAGGAAGCGCTGTTGGCACCATACACCAGTCCCCACCATGGACAACAATCACAACCTCTGGTTCTCCTCATTTGCACGAATTTTTGTACAAAACACGAGCAGACTAATTAAACAAATCTTATTTAAAAAATTTGTTCATAATTTCATAACTTTGACATTTTTGTAATCACAGTCATAAGCATTCCCAACAGTAGAGTGAACGATGTCGCAAAAAAAAATTTGCATGGTTTTGGGCGATGGTACCCAACTCCGGTGTACTAGGTCAAGCAAAGGGTGAGGGAATCAACGATGGCTTGTGATACCATGAATAAACATTGTTCTCGATCAACGGACGCAAGCAAAATCATTCTCGAAAGACATTTTGTGTAGGCGATGCTCCCTTAGAAAGAAAACCGACCAACATACGAGGCAAATTAAATAAGTTTGCTTTTGAAGCCTCCTGAGGCAAATCAAGCTGCCTCGAAAGCCTATGATGCACATAAAGTAGTCTGCCTCAACTTTCATATCAATAAAAAATAAAATAAAATTATTTCCATACAGCAAGAATTGGTTTCATGGCAGAGATGGAATGTGTTCCTAAGATGCTTCCATTCTCCTTCCCAACTGATCTGGTGTAAGTAACAAAAGAATGGAACCTTTCTATTTATTATATAAACATACATTCATTGCACTATCCAACAAACAATATTTCAAATTGTTGACGAGTTTATATATTTCATTGATAGAACAACAAATTATTTTAACATGCAAAAGTATTATCTATAGTATATATATATATATATATATATATATATATATATATATATATATATATATATATATATATATATATATATATATATATATATATATATAGAAAAATACCTTACACCGGTGTAATTATACCCACCTCCAATATACCACCTAAATAAACTTGAAATACTCCTTTATCACTATAGGTATACTATATCGATTATAAGATACCCAATGAACTACAAAAAGATTACAAAGGAGTCCATAGTTTTAGCATTTTGTAAATATCTTCATATATGCACATAAAAGGAGTATATCAAAATATATATATACCATATCTGAAAAATTGTTCATACCACGTAGATAGTCTTAAATACTGTGATACTACACGATATACCCTCCTACGCAAGATACTTTCTATGTGAGATACGATATAGGGTGTAACACCCGTGAGTAAAAAGAGGTCAATATATATATGCTAGCTGTTGCATACACTCTGCAATTAAATTTAATTAGGTTTCTGTTAGATATGCTAAAACGTATTAATTATTAATTACCATAGTAGTCTGATATATCTTATGACACATAGTGGTCTGATATATCTTATGACATTTATAAGAGAAAAAGGGCAAAACACTTTATCTGTCTTTGTAGACTACAAGCAAATCTTTCTTCTGGAGAAATAATTACTTTGGAATAGCAGCATAGCAATAGTTAAGTAGGTTTCCAAAACCATGATGTGTTTTTATATTAATTAAATAAATTATTTCACTTGCCAAAAAGATCAAGTGGAGTCTTGCAAATTAGTCACGTAGAGTACCAAGTGGCAACATATAGCATAAAAGATAAGGTCTGCTTAGCTAGGAAGCACAAGTGCAATTGATATACGAAAAGAAATGTGTCATAAGTGGGTGTTGCATTAGTTCAAATCTAGGCCTTAGATCCTAGAATTAATGAATGCTCTTGTTTGAAAGCTGGCACACGAAGCACAAAAAGATAATTTTGTCTCATCAGCTATATATGACCTTTCTAGATGGCATGAATGCATGGCTAGCTAGCTTAATTAGTTGAATTAGTGGTGTAACTTCAAACCACGAAAGGTTGATGTACATCAGAAGCAGCTGATGTCTGCTAATTCCATAATAGGTACGCACAAAAATCTGCCACACCTCTGTAACACCCCAGCCAAAAGATGGTTAAAATGCTACTAAACTAACAACATGACAAAGCTAAACCATTTGCATTCTACAAAATTTCAAGAGTCTCCTTTGTTTATTGTCTAAAACTGAAGTTCTCACAAGTATAATCAATAGATATAATTAACCGTACTCAATGTAATCAATACTAAGCAAAACAGTTATAAAACTTAATTAAAGCGCGGAAGCAATATAAAAGGTTTCTAATCCATTATTACATTTTAAACCTGAAAGACATAATCAAATACCACATAGGCTAATCAACAAATAATATTTAAAGTTCTCTAGTTCTTCCATGGTGAATAATTGCAAGTGCAACGACACTAATCCTTTTTACCCCCACGCATGCTGATTTCATGAAGGTACCAAAACAAACAACAACAACAACAACAACAACAACAAGAGTGAGTCCAACGACTCGCAAGTATTAAAAGATAGTAAATGAACAACCATGAACATCATCTTAAACATATAAACAATCATATGCAAGATGATCAAAATCTCTTTTTCTCTTCTTCGCATTTTACCGGTAATGCGGAGTGTGCATCCGTCAATGCACACCCATGCATGTACCATCTAGTACAGGGACCAATTGCCCATACTCCACAAGTATGGACCTTTAGCCCGTCATGACATCAACATGACGGGACCTCGCATTGGTCATCTCGGGACCAAACTTCATATATCAACATGATGCATATGTGTGAATGTCTCAATAAATAAAACTCATGCACCATATCTATGCATCAAAATTTCATAAATAATACAATATGCATAATCATAAACAATACCAACATAGCAATAACATAATCATGAACACATATATTTATTATGAAGGTCAAACATCTTCAAACCAACAATCATCAACAATCCACACTATAAATTTAAAACCACAATTATACTTGCTTTAACCACAAGAAAACGGGGATGAGCAGGAGGTGCCCCGATCCGTCCTCTCCTGAACAATAATTATAAAATTGCTAAGACAACAGGCGAGTCTTTAGATAAAATAACAACACCCCGAACTAACCCAATACGTTTAGCCCGACTTAATCCCCAATTCCTTTCGCCAACCTCTCCCACGGACAGCCACATTCAAAATTCATAACTTTTGATACAGAGATCCAAATTGGGTGTTCTTAGATTCTATGGAAATATAATTAAATTATCTAGCTAAACCTATTTGGCAAGTCTCTCAGATTCAGCCATCTTCTACCCGCACCAACCCATTTTAAAACATCAGCAATCACGACTGCCTCTGGACAGCGCACTAAAATATAACAACCCCGAGAGTCGAATCTGGATTTCTTGACCTTTCTAGAAAGCTAAGAAAATTATCTACAACTTTTCTAATATAAATATCTTCTGATTCGCCCGCTTTTCCGTCGCCCAAACTAATCTACCGAAACCTGTCAGAATTCCGATCTGCAGAACAGTCCCACTAGAAAATCATAACTTTGCTACGCAAGTCGGAATGACACGTTTAGGACTTCAAAAGATAACGACATCCTCACAAATCTCTAGGAGAGGTCGAGACCTGAACCCACGGATCTATCCCAAAACGCCTGTCTAACCCGATCTGTCCTAGCAGTTCAGATTTATGACATTGCTAGCACAACTAAATTATTAATCTAATTGGGAAAACAGGGATTACCCTTGATGAATCGATGAAGAACACTACAACACCCCAAAACCACTTCTTCTTTTCCTCTTTTTCTTCTCTTCCTCCGATCCAATTGCTCCTAACGGTGTTTCTCCTCCTTGATCGGCAGCAGATTGGGGCCTTCTTCACCAACAATGGAGGAGGAGGGTGGCAAGGGGCAGGGAGGAGTGGGGCGGCGCAATGGGGGAGGGAAGGCTAGGGTTGAGGTGGTGGCGCCCTCCCCTCTTTGGCCGATTTTCCTAGGCCTTGGCCTAGGCCCAAGTTGTCGAAAATTTAGAAACCCTCTAAAACCGTTATTTAATTCTTTTCTAAAAGGTCCCTCCTCCAATTAATTGATTTTCTCTCGAATCGTTGGATAATACAACCTCAGAACAAGAGGAATACGTATCGGTAAGTTATGATTCCATCTATCTCTGTAAACTCCAGTACATTCAATGAGAAATACACTGGCAAGCATGGCAATTTTGTCCAAGGAATAAAGCTTTCCATCAATCCCCTTGCTATATTGTTTGGCCTATTTCAATTCACGAATCCACATATATAGCGCATCAGGTCAGTCAAGTCACTGCAAATCCTGCAACTTCTCGATGCCAAGCATGCGGACGAATGTCGTTCCCATATTGAAATAGGCCAATCGATGTCTAGCTATCTGTTTATTCCTTGTTGCTGAATGCCACGGTATGTGTCGACATAGATTTATCGTCCACAACCTCGCAAACCAGCACTAGTCCCTATATTAGTAACTTGTGTCCACAATTACATTATTGTATATCAAACATATACCTCATACAAGCAAAACTAATAGATAATAGCTACGCCCACTACTACACAAAACCAGACATGTGATGGTTCGAACGTCATCATAGACGGTTTTCGAACCGTCTCGAATTTATAGGTCATGATAATATTATCACAGTGGTTTCGAACCGCTCGTGGGTAAATATCACATACGCTTTTAACTAAACACCGTCTGATAGACGATAATCACGTATGCTTTTACATAAAACCATCGTGATTATCACCATCACGACGGTTCACATAAAACCGCTCGTGATTATCGCTCATCACGTGCAGTTTACTTACAAACCGCTTTGTGATATTCTTTCATTTCACAAACATAAAACATCCATTTCGCAAATCAATTAATTGAAATGAAAACAAGCAAATATAGTATGAAACATAGTACATTTTTTAATAAGATTAGAGTCTACCATTACAATATCCTAAAACAACAAACAAATTGCCTATCTAGCTAACACAACAAGAACAGAGAAAATCAAAGATCCTATATGCCTAGGCCTTCTCGCCTGATGCAGCAGTACGGTGGATGTCTTTGACGCCCACCATCATCGGCATTGATTGAGCGCTACCTTTGCATGTCCGCCTTATGGGGCTATTATGGTATGAGTCAAGAAGGAGGAGGAGAAGAGGCTGGTTCGTCATTATTTATAGGGAGGAGTGCGAAATTTTTGGCGGGACGAGACGCCGAGCTACGATCCGGGTGAGGATTGATGGATTTTATTGGCTAGGATTGGGTTGAGAAGGATCGGCAGCCCAGAATATATTATCACGCTGTAGTTAGCTAGAACCGTCTGCGGATGAATAATATCACGACGGTTCTAAACTAGAACCGCTCAGGATATCATTATTATCGCTGATGGTTTTACTACACAACCGCTCGATAATGCAGAGTTAGAACGCATCTCTGTTTCGCCTAACGATTCGATCGTTATAAGAAGTTATATCATTAATATTTGGTATACGAACCGTCTATATCATTAATATTTGCTATACGAACCGCCCGTGCTAAAGGTTAAATATGCGCTTAATCCGGTTCTACGCATGCATACATCTTCATACTCATCTTCTTCTCTTCTCAACGACATACAATATGGATTCTACTATTCTTGTGATCTCCTTCTCATCTGTTCATCAAGAATTGTTCGTAAACCTTACACATGCCAAGAATTTACATCTCGAAAGCCCACACGCCATGCCTCCTTCCCCGACTTTCTTGCATCCGTCACCGACCGATCATCCGCCGTCGACGGAGGCGCCCCACCAAGAAAGGGAACAAACCCTCACCTAGTTCTTCTACACAATGTGTGTCGGGACCCCGGATCAAAGCTAGTGCATACAACAAACATGATGATTACATAACCAACAACACTTTATTACAATAATAGAGAGTATGCACTAAAATGCCTATTTATTACAAATGAGGTTTCAAGACCCACACACACACACAACACAAACAGAAGCAAAGATAACCAATGGAGACCCATCAATACGCCACGTAATTGACCGGGAAGCGCAACCTAATACTCGAAAGCCTTCGTAATCCACACGCAAGTAGTCGTAATCTCCTTCCGAGCCAGACCTCCGAGATTTTGTTTATGTAGCATGTGAGTACATAAAGTACCGCAAGTCTTGGGAAATGCAAGAGATGCAAGGCTCAACAAAGGAGGGTTATATGGTTCTTTGCACAAAGAAATATTTTATTTCAAATACCATTAAATATTTTTAAAGGCATTAATTTAATAAATTAATTGTTTTAATGAAACTATCAATAATTTTCTAGTGAACGTTCCAACCACCAACGCTAGTTAATCGCTCCAACCGCCAAAGTTCAAGACAACGGGTTACATCCACCCACACCGCTCCATCCGCCAGACACAATTCGAGAGTTCCATCCACTCTAGTTTTCAAAACTTTTACTTAAAACCAAAACCAAAGATCTACCATGTGAATGCATTCATTGCCCGCCTCGACCGTGGGCATGGCTATTCGAATAGTTTTACACCAGAGGTTGTACAACTTTACCCACAAGAGATAAGTCATCTTAATAGCCAACATTCTTCCTTAGGCATGAGACCCGATATTTATCACAAAGCCTTTACCTTACTCTAGTCTAGCTAGACACCACCTGAGGTTTCACTACAAGTGTTAAACCACCCGCCGTAAGCCATCTTCTACTGTTGAGTACAAGAAACCTCGTCCTCACTATGAATAACCCACCGACAAACACAAGGCCGGTCCTTAATTGACTAGGGGTCAACATACACTTTACAACTTCTCGTACAACCGCACCAATCCAATCTTACCATCCGCCCAAGTCTAAAACACCTTTCACCACTTTATTTTAGTTTAAAACAACAGCAATACTTATTGCCACTTAATAAAAAGATGAAATCATTCATATCATTTTTCCACGAAGGGTTATATATCGACCAACTAGCTTGTCTAAGCAATTACTACCGCTCTAAAATTAACAATTACATAGTAATCTCAATATTGAGACAAGAGAAACCTAGGGTGACAAAGGTACATGGTTGTCAAGATCAAATGAGGCATAACAATTACTCATTAACTATTATCCTTAAAACATAAATTATCATTTTATGCAACATAGCAAATGCATTAAATTTAAAATAATAAATGATTTTGGTAAACATAGGTATAAGATGTTCAAAGGAGACTTGCCTTCGTGTGGATATCTTGACTTTCTGTCATGGTCCGAGAATTCTTCGAAGTATTTCGTTCTACGCGAAAACGATAACACAAATGAACAAATAAATACAAATAAAATTACAAAATTATAATATATTTTCTGGAAGAAAATATCTTATATGAATTTAGGAGGAAGTTTCAACGGATTCTTGAGAATGAGGGAGAAAGAATATCTGAAGGTTGGATAAAAGAAGGTACTAGAGAAATATTTTGGGTCCAAAATAGAATATATTTTATGAAGAATTTACAAGGTTTGAATTTGAATTTTGAAGTACAGAAATTTGGAATGAACCGAGGTTTTGAAATGAACTGGTATTGAAATTTAAATTAAATTTAGAAATTCCAAATAAATTTCAAATATTTAAAAGGATGGCAGAAATGGATAGTTTCAAATTTTTTATGAATTTAAAGTGAACAATGAGACAAAGTCGTCATCACCTCGACCTGTAGCACATCTAGTCTATCGGAATTGATGACCTTCTGAGCAATTAAGTTAAAGAAATAACATAGCCACATGATTTAATTTTAACTACAATAGGAAGCATTTATGTCATCAACACATGGCAATAATGGAATTCATACTAATTAATGTCAAATCTTCTATAGAAACAAGTTTCTTCATGCTGGCGGAGTGACCTGATGAAACTTTCACATCATGCAAGCTCTGGCACAATTAATTTCTCTCGCCCTTGGATAGAGTGTAGCAAACTGGGAAAATGTACATTCAACCTTTGTCAGTCTATTTCGGTGCTAACTCAGTCCTTATGTTCGTATCAACCAAGTCACGCTGTGCATTGACACCATCATTTGTTTTGTCATGAATGTTCAGTAAGAGACCAATCAAGATATCACATACATTCTTCTCCACGTACATGACATCGATGCAGTGACGAACTTCTAAGTGCTCCCAATAAGGTAAGTCGCAAAAAATTGACCTCTTCTTCTAGTTGTTCTTCTGATGGGTCCTCAATTTACATCCCTTTCCAAGCACAACATCTATATCCTTAACCATATCATATACCACTTTCCCTTTAAAATGCATTGAGTGAACCATCCTTCTTCTTTCCGTAGAGTTATTTCTTCATCTTGCGGTATGGATGATACTTAGGAAGGAATCTATGGTGACACGTAGAATCATTGATGGTGCAGAATAACATGGCGCGTAGAATAAAGTTGTCTCATTTGTCTGCATCTCATACCCCTTACTTCCATATTGTTGCAAGATTTTCTAGCAATGGTGCGGTGAACATCAATATTATTCTCATGTTGCTTTGGCCCTTGGATAGCGGTGACATCAAAATGTATTTCGCTTCATACAAGGCGAGGAAGGTTGTAGATACAAAGATTCACGGGCCGAGTTCAATGTCGGTTGCTCATATTATCAAAATGATTCATTCCATCTATAGTCAACCCAAACCTTATATTCCTTAGTCCTGCAACGAAGTCTATAAACATCCTACCGATAATTCCTTCACAAGGCAGAATCGGTAGGGTGTTTTTGCTTTCCATCTTTCTCATGCTCCTTCGAGTGCCAACGTAGCAATGCTGCCTCATTTTGGTTCGCAAATTAACAGTTCAAATGGAGAATTATAGGTTGATAGCATAGCACCTTAGCAGGAGGTTTTTGCGTCACCTCGATACCCTCACCATCAATGGAGTGATTCTTACGCTTGTATCGGGATGCTTTGCACACTAGACATACATGCATGTTTGCATAATCTTTATGGTAAGGATGTATTTTTTTCACTCATGCATGTATTATTTCATTTTCATTCCCAAGGGACAGAGAACCTTGTTGGCTTGGTACGTGATTTTGGGCAACACATTTCCCTCCGGAAGCATTTCCACTAAGCGACCTAACAACGCCGTCAAACTCTTGTCAGACAAACCATTGCTTGCCCTCAACATCAATAATTAAAGCATGGATGACAACCTTGTGTATTCTGTCTTGTAGCCTAGGAACAATGGTTTATCTGAGTCCTCCATCAAGCTTTTGAATTTACCAAACTCTCTCTTACTATAATTTCCTTCTGCATCGCACAACATCTGATCCAAAATATAATTAATTTCATTATATATAGCAATAATTACTAACCTTAGATCACCAAGAACAATGGATACATAAGCACCGCTTCAAAATATCCAGTTCCTTTCATCAAATCACCTCAAAGTTTCCTCCTAATAGACAAAATATCCATCGGGACAAGGGTATTTAATAATGTAGTTAATATCACAAATGCTTCCATTCACAATCCATCTGTGATAAGTAGGTCATCACAGTTGGTTTTTTTAACCAAAACCATCTATGATGTATCATTGATAGCTTTTCGTGAAAACCATATGTGATAAGTCTATACATCACAGATGGTTTTTATTACGAACCCTCTAGATGTATCATATACATTTTATGTAAACACCATCTATAATAAGTAGGTCATCACCGACGGTTCTTACCATCGGTTGCAACATAGACGGTCAAGCTAGTAAAGTCGTCTAAGATAACTACGCTATAGCTTAACACCGATAGATTCAGAAAGCTGTCTATGATGAGGTGTCTAGTATGACTTTCTCTGTAGTAGTGGATCCCTCTGATAAAAATTTGTACTTGTGAAACATGAAATAATACTAGATAAGCTTGTGAAAAGTGTGTATATTTGTTTTTATTTGTGGTACGCAAATAAATAATCAACGTACATGATCAATGGTTTGTAATTTCTCAATTAACTTATGCAATGTAACATCATTTGACAAAACAATGCAATAATCCATCATGAACAAAGTTAGCATTTTTCTATACCAATCGAGAGAAAGAGTATGTTTGGTAAACATGCCATTCAGTCATTTTCCGTGTGATTGCTGACAAAATTACCATCATTCACTTAATCGTGTATGACATGTCAAAATTATGTATTCTTCACCTACAATTCTTACTCACTTAAAAATGCGCACAATCGAGATCCACTACACTAGTTGTGCAATGGATATCTTTGTCTTTGGACAACAACAATGATTCCTTGCACTACTCTCTTTGCATGGAGAAATACTAACATTGTATTCTTCCTTCTTGATATTCTTTAATTCCTATAGTATAGTTTTAGTGCTTAATTATGTTGAAGCATTTTAATTCCTTTGGTTTCTGTTTAATTTGAAGTATGAGATCATACGCGAGTATACTTTTATTGATATTCTTTAATTTCTATAGTATAGTTTTAGTGCTTAATTATGTTGAAGCATTTTTAATTCCTTTGGTTTCTGTTTAATTTGCAGTATGAGATCATATGCAGTATACTTTTATTCACGGCTGATCAAAGGTAGAAAGCACCATCATCAGTGCACACAGGCACCCCCTGGTGTAAACCCTAGATACTACGCCTTCTTCCCCGATGACTCCCCTAACATATGTAAGAATGTTTCACTTCTGTATGGGGTGAAAGCCCTATCTTTCCCTGGTTCGACGATCTTGTCATGTGACTCAAGAATGCTTTAATCTATGATCTTGTTTTTACTCATGCTAGTCTATTTAATATAATGATTATTTCGATCGATGATGATCTAGTAGTTGTCAATTGTCTTAGCCCTAGATGTAGACGTGGTGTTTAGATCTAGTAAGCCAATCTATATCATATAGTGCATTGCTTATTTGGTGGTTCGTCCCTTCATAACAAGGAGTACCCCAAATGTATACTAAATCTACTCCTACCCCTCATGATAAGAAGAGGGGAGACTTTTGGGCACACAAGACTTAATTACATGGAGACATGTGCTAAAGCAAAGGACTGAACAAGTTAAATCACTCCACAAGTTAGTAGAACAAGCTCAACCTAATGGTGATAAAATCTCAAAATTAAGCCATCCTAAGGATGGTAACCCCTGTGAAACTTTGCATGCACAATTTGACACTAGGAGTTTGGAACACCTAAACTCCTTTGTTGCGGGAAATCATGAGGATTTGGAAGAAGTAAATGAAGAAATTTCCACAAATTATGTGGATTTGGGAAAGTCACATAAAAGAAAGACTACAATTGTAACAGAGAAATTTAACATGGATGAATCTCATCCTTTCAAGAACCCCATGGTAGTTAGATCCCTAGGTGGTGATAAAGACCCATTTAGATCTATTATGGAAAATGAGAAAGTTTTAGGACCTGAGGTTCCTTACTTAAGCATCATTGGAGCACTGATGTACCTTGCAAACTACAATAAGCCTGACATTATGTTTGTGGTCAACTTGTTGGCTGGACATATTACAGCTCCAACTAGAAGGCATTGGGCCGGCATTAAGACCCTTCTCAAATACCTCCAAGGTACACAAAGATATTGACCATGGTGGAATATAGGGATGCTAACTGTCTGTCCAATCCCTATAGTGCCAAATCTCATATTGGGTTTGTAGTTCTCTGGGTGGTACAACCATTTCTTGGTGGTTATTTAAGCAAACCTTGGTTCAAACTCAACCAATTAGTCGAAGATTATACCACTATATGTAGCCTCTTGTTAATGTGTTTCGCTCAAACGAGTGATCAGCCATATCCAAAAGTGTTGTAACATTAACACCATTGATACCCCTAGGATTGTGTTGCACAAATGTAAAAGAGTTATGTAAAGGGGAGTATCACGAAGCATTTTGCTCCCAAACGCTTCTATCCTCATTAACTCTAGAAGAATGGTGAGGTGAAGATCTTACAAACTAATTCTATTTTTTTACTAAAAATTGTAGGGGAGACCCCTAGGGTGAAAATAATATATTAATATAGAAAAGAGTATACACAAGCAAGAAAAAAAGGAAAAGGAAAGGGGAATTTACAATCCTCCCTTGGAGGTCAAAATTAACTGGTGTTGTATAGCCAATAAAAAATTGGTGTTTGAGTTGCTCATTCAGTCTATGCACATGTAGACTGATTTTTTGTTTAAACAGCCACTTCCAATTCTGCAAACTAATTCTTGTGAAAATCTAGCTGATTTATTCACTAAGTCTCTTTACTTGCATCCAACTATCAAACATGCTCTTGTGGAATTGGAGTGAGGGGGATTAGAGAGTTGAAGTGTTCAGGGGGACTAAACCCAAGAAGCATAGCCCTTATCAAGGATTTGAAAATTTTACCTTAAATCCTGAAGATTGAATCTCGAAGATTAAATGTTGTACTCTTTTTTCTTAGTGAGTTTTTCCTAAATGGTTCTCTTAGGAAGGTTTCTAACGAGGCAAATATGCAATACAACTTGCAGATGAAATGCACTCTTTTCTGTATTGTTTTTTCCCCAGGAATTTCGAGAGAAGCTTTTAACGAAGCATGTACACGATGCAGTATCTGTATGAGGGGGAGTGTTACAAACCCATTAGGGTAAGGGTTTTTGTGCGCAAATTCCAAAAATTGCCCCAGGGGCTTTAGCCTATAAATAGGAAACCACTTTGTACAAGAGATGATTGATTGCTAATAAAGAAATCAGAAATCAGTTCCCACTATATTGTATCTCTCATTGTCTCCCAAATGTGTGATATTGGTTTGGTGTTTTTCGCCATCGCTATGATTATCTATCGGTTTTTGTCGTGTCAGAGAGAGAGAGACAGAGATAGAGACTAGCTAGTTGTTGTGCAATACATGTGTCGACTTCCGAGGACCGGTCTGGTGGTTAGTGTGTAGAGCCTTGGGAGTATAATTCCACCTATTAATGTTGTTTCTTAAGTCTATAGTATGCAATTTTTATCTTTAGTTTTCATTGACATACACTTGAAAAAACACACAAGTGCTCCCCTGGTTCAAAAATATAAGTTGTGAATGCAATTTTAATGATCATTTCTCTCTCTCTAACATTTATGAGTAAACGTCATACAAGCTATTCTCTCTTACTCCCAACACGTAAACAAAGGGATATCATAGTTCTTTCCATCTACCATCTTCTTTATCTTATAAATTGGCTAGGTTTTTTTGGGCTTCGTGCTTATGGCTTTTGCTATAATAACTAGCTTTCAAGTGGTGGGTCTTTTCAAGGCGGGGTCTACAAGTCGATTGTACCAGACTCTGTACTGACTTCAGTTATACTGGTCAAAATCGCATACGACTATCTATCTCTTCGTACTCTCTCTGGCGAACAGCTAGAATTCAACATCCAATAACCAAAAGTCATAAGCCACAACACAAAAGAACTCGCTTGTTAACGCCCCTAATAAAAGTACACTAATCTTAAAGTAAATGAAAAGGTAAGTAACATTTATCTACCATTCATTATGCTCTAAAAATTGTGAAAATCACTATTGAGAGAAGCGTAGAAGCACCTCCCTAAAATGAAACGGAGGGAATACCACATCTAAGTTACAATTCCCCAGTGGATATAATGCGCTAACTACTATTAGCATTTTGTCTAGAGGCTTTCTCCAATTGCGTGTCTGTCTCCTTCTAGAATGATAAATGTCTCTCAAAACGTGGCTATATATGTCCAGTTTGTCCATGTTTATTATTAACACATGCCCTGCAGTCAAGATAACACAGGTGAGCTTTTCTTTATGGAACTTCATCGTAATTTTGTTCAACATGGTTCAAATCAATTTCCATTACTTAATTCTGAACTTTCCAATCTATGTACTTCCATGTAGAATACAGAAAGATGAAGGCCTCGATGGTGGTGGTGTTCATTATGACGGCGATGCTGATGATGTTAACAATTGCTTACTCTGGTATCGCAATTTCTCATGGAATGAAGGCGGAAAGAAGCCACCTCGGTTGCAAATTCTCATGGAATGAAGGCCGAAGAAGCCAGCTCGGTTGCAAGCAATGGAGGAAGCAGCTTTACAAGTGGCATAGCTCATGAAAGGAAGCTGATGTCAGATGCCGCCGGTACCAATTCACCCAGTGTCTCCGGTACTGATTCGAATCACTTCATGACTGCCAAAGAGTACAGGAACTACATGAGCCAGTTTCCCCATCATCCGTGAACGCGAGTTTACATCTGTGTGTGCTTGCTATATATGCCTAAATATACGTGTTTCTGTAAAACAATGCTTAATTAAATGTATGTATTTGTCTGCATGGATGTCGATTTGTCTAATATGTTGCGTGTAACTTATCTTAACTCCTAAGGTCTCATCCAAATAATCTCCTGGGCTGCATGAAATGCTCTGTAATGCATGTACTGTAAGTTGCTGAATCAATATTAAGACCATAATAAATTTGTGTGTGCATACGCTGCTTGGAGAAGTCTATGACAAGATCTATGATCAGTTAAACTGTGAATAATAAATATTCTGAGGACATTCTGTTAATCCTTTTAACAGGAAATTAACTGAGGTGTTGTGATATCAATACGTTTGCGCATTTTTTTCTATTTTGGTGAAATTTCCAAATTAGCGCTTCATTCACATGGCTGTGTTATTGTGCGAGGAATACTCTCGACACTATACATCATTGTGTCAAACAATTAGCATTCAGCATAAAAAGATCAAACTAACTTGAGATTATATAAGGAAATTTATTCTGCATGCATGTCCATTAGAATTTCTTCATGAAATTAAGATATGTTATGCAAGGAGGTTTACATAGTCAATACAGTCATTGCCCAAATTATCAAATTAAAGGTACATTCATTATTTTGACGGACACTACTCTTATTACTTAGTCTTCTGCATCGTCTCAGAGCTAGAAGGAATATACATCAGCAAGCCTATGATTCCATTTACCTTTTATCACTGAACCCAATCCCCATGCTAGGTAGTCATATGTGTCACATTTTGCAATTATACATGCAATGACCTATGTGCTGACCACTGGCATTCTTGTCTGAAGAATAAAGCTTTCATCCTCCATGCATTCAGCACTCGCTTTGCTGCCATATTCTGCGCGCTTTAACATTTACTTTGTATATGTCATGCTACGCTGTGTATGAGAACAGGAGTTTGGGAAACCCTATACATGCCATTAATTTCTTCAAACTGATCAGTATTAACCACAGTTACAAGTGAGGTGAATACAAATTGGTGATATAAGTGGCATACATTTGCAAAGAATTTTCGATATTGCTGGAAAAATCATCTGAGAATATTAATACGCAAGCAAAACTAGGTTGGCAGTTATAAACAAGTTCTATGTACTCATATGATTCAATTTGATATCTTGTAATCAGACATATTTCAATTTCGACGCCACGATATATTATTTTATGTTATATGCAAAAGTTAGAGTTCCTCGGGTCGGCAATTCATGCTTTGAACAGACAGGAAAGTAGAGCTATAGACTAGATCTATTTTACTAGACTAAGCAAGGAAATCATGATTTCATATTGTATGGAGTAGAGGCAACAACTGACACTTTTCAGGAGGGATCTCTGATAAACAATTCCTACTTGTGAAACATGAAATTATACTAGATAGGCTTGTGAAAAGTGTGGTTTTTTGTTTTTATTTGTGGCGCAAAAGTAAATAATCAACGTACATGTTAAATGGTTTGTAATTTCTCAGTTAACTTATGCAATGTAATTTCATTTGACAAAACATTGCGGTAATCCATCTTGAACAAAGTTAGCATTTTTCTGTACCATTTGACAGAAAGAGTGTGTTTGGTAAACGTGCCATTCAGTCATTTTCCGTGTTGTTGGTGATCATTTCATGCATAAGACGTGTCAAAAATTATTGGTTCTGCCTCTGCAATTCTTACTCACTTAATATTGCGCACAATCGAGATCCACTACACTAGTTGCGCAATGGTTATCTTTGTCTTTGGACAACAACAATGATTCCTTGCAGCTACTATCTTTTACATGGACAGACACTAAAGTCATGAAATATAAAATAAAAAGTAAACTGAAAACATAATGATAAAAATATGAAAACTAAAATATAGACACATGGATCGGATCCTAGCAATGGATAATGCACGCTTGGACTAACTGTGATGATCGAAAAAATAATGTTAATAAAAAACAAGAGGAGTATTCAAACTCAACCGGAAGGACCGTAATATCCTCTGCGTTAACGACAGAGGTTGCATTAGTTCAAATCTATGCCTTACATCCTAGAATTAATGAATGGCTCTTGTTTGAAAGCTAGTTTTATATAGTAAAACGCTGGCACACGAAGCACAAAACAGGAAGCGCTGCTTGGCACCATACACCAGTCCCCACCATGGACAACAATCACAACCTCTGGTTCTCCTCATTTGCACGAATTTTTGTACAAAACACGAGCAGACTAATTAAACAAATCTTATTTCAAAAATTTGTTCATAATTTGATAACTTTGACATTTTTGTAATCACAGTCATAAGCATTCCCAACAGTAGAGTGAACGATGTCGCAAAAAATAATTTTGCAGGGTTTTGGGCGATGGTACCCAACTCCGGTGTACTAGGTCAAGCAAAGGGTGAGGGAATCAACGATGGCTTGTGATACCATGAATAAACATTGTTCTCGATCAACGGACGCAAGCAAAATCATTCTCGAAAGACATTTTGTGGTAGGCGATGCTTCCCTTAGAAAGAAAACCGACCAACATACGAGGCAAATTAAATAAGTTTGCTTTGGAAGCCTCCTGAGGCAAATCAAGCTGCCTCGAAAGCCTATGATGCACATAAAGTAGTCTGCCTCAACTTTCATATCAATAAAAAATAAAAATAAAAATTATTTCCATACAGCAAGAATTGGTTTCCATGGCAGAGATGGGAATGTGTTCCTAAGATGCTTCCATTCTCCCTTCCAACTGATCTGGTGTAAGTAACAAAAGAATGGAACCTTCTCTATTTATTATATAAACATACATTCATTGCACTATCCAACAAACAATATTTCAAATTGTTGACGAGTTTATATATTTCATTGATAGAACAACAAATTATTTTAACATGCAAAAGCACATCTAAGTAGGTATATATATATATATATATATATATATATATATATATATATATATATATATATATATATATATATATATATATATATATATATATATATATATATATATAAAAAATACCTTTACACCGGTGTAATTACACCCACCTCCAATATACCACCTAAATAAACTTGAAATACTCCTTTATCACTATAGGTATACTTGTATACTGATTATAAGATACTCCAATGTGAACTACACAAAAGATTACAAAGGAGTCCATAGTTTTTAGCATATTTTGTAAATATCTTCATATATGCACATAAAAAGGAGTATATCAAAAAATATATATATACCATATCTGAAAAATTGTTCATACCTCCTAGATAGTCTTAAATACTCGTATACTACACGTATATACCCTCCGTTACGCAAGATACTTTCTATGTTGTGAGATACGATATAGGGTGTAATTACACCCAGGAGTAAAAAAGAGGTCAATATATATATAGCTGTTGCATACACTCTGCAATTAAATTTAATTAGGTTTCTGTTAGATATGCTAAAAACGTATTAATTATTAATTACCATAGTAGTCTGATATATCTTATGACACATAGTGGTCTGATATATCTTATGACATTTATAAGAGAAAAAGGGCAAAACACTTTATCTGTCTTTGTAGACTACGCAAGCAAATCTTTCTTCTGGAGAAATAATTACTTTGGAATAGCAGCATAGCAATAGTTAAGTAGGTTTCCCAAAACCATGATGTGTTTTTTATATTAATTAAATAAATTATTTCACTTGCCAAAAAGATCAAGCTGGAGTCTTGCAAATTAGTCACGTAGAGTACCAAGTGGCAACATATAGCATAAAAGATAAGGTCTGCTTAGCTAGGAAGCACAAGTGCAATTGATATACGAAAAGAAATGTGTCATAAGCTGGGTGTTGCATTAGTTCAAATCTAGGCCTTAGATCCTAGAATTAATGAATGGCTCTTGTTTGAAAGCTGGCACACGAAGCACAAAAAGAGATAATTTTGTCTCATCAGCTATATATGACCTTTCTAGATGGCATGAATGCATGGCTAGCTAGCTTAATTAGTTGAATTAGTGGTGTAACTTCAAACCAATTACGAAAGGTTGATGTACATCAGAAGCACAGCTGATGTGTCTGCTAATTCCATAATAGGTACGCACAAAAATCTGCCACACCTCTGTAACACCCCAACCAAAAGATGGTCTAAAATGCTACTAAACTAACAACATAACAAAGCTAAACCATTTGCATTCTACAAAATTTCAGCAGAGTCTCCTTTGTTTATTGTCTAAAACTGAAGTTCTCACAAGTATAATCAATAGATATAATTAACCGTACTCAATGTAATCAATACTAAGCAAAACAGTTATAAAACTTAATTAAAGCGCGGAAGCAATATAAAAGGTTTCTAATCCATTATTACATTTTAAACCTGAAAGACATAATCAAATACCACATAGGCTAATCAACAAATAATATTTAAAGTTCTCTAGTTCTTCCATGGTGAATAATTCGTGCAAGTGCAACGACACTAATCCTTCTTTACCCCCACGCATGCTGATTTCATGAAGGTACCTAAAACAAACAACAACAACAACAACAACAACAACAAGAGTGAGTCCAACGACTCAGCAAGTATTAAAAGATAGTAAAATGAACAACCATGAACATCATCTTAAACATATAAACAATCATGCTATGCAAGATGATCAAAAATCTCTTTTTCTCTTCTCTTTCGCATTTTACCGGTGTCTGGTGTGCATCCGTCAATGCACACCCATGCATGTACCATCTAGTACAGGGACCAATTGCCCATACTCCACAAGTATGGGGACCTTTAGCCCATCATGACATCAACATGACGGGGACCTCAGCGCTTGGTCATCTCGGGACCAAAACTTCAATATATCAACATGATGCATATGTGTGAATGTCTCAATAAATAAAAACTTGCATGCACCATATCTATGCATCAAAAATTCTCATAAATACTCACAATTGCAGACAATCATAAACAATACCAACATAGCAATAACATAATCATGAACACATATATTTATTATGAAGGTCAAACATCTTCAAACCAACAATCATCAACAATCCACACTATAAATTTAAAACCACAATTATACTTGCTTTAACCACAAGAAAACGGGGGATGAGCAGGAGGTGCGGCCCCTGGGATCCGTCCTCCTCCTGAACAATAATTATAATAATTGCTAAGACAACAGTAGCGAGTCTTTAGATAAAATAACAACACCCCCGAACTAACCCAATACGTTTAGCCTGACTTAATCCCCAATTCCTTTCGGCCAACCTCTGCCCTCCTACGGACAGCCACATTCAAAAATTCATAACTTTTGATACAGAGATCCAAATTGGGTGTTCTTAGATTCTATGGAAATATAATTAAATTATCTAGCTAAACCTATTTGGCAAGTCTCTCAGATTCGGCCATCTTCTACCCGCACCAACCCATTTTCTAAAGCATCAGCAATCACGACTGCCTCTCTGGACAGCGCACTAAAATAGCCATAACTTTCACCCCGAGAGTCGAAATCCGGATTTCGTGACCTTTCTGGAAAGCTAAGAAAATTATCTACAACTTTTCTAATATAAATATCTTCTGATTCGCCCGTTTTCCGGTCGCCCAAACTAATCTACCGAAACCTGTCAGAAATTCCCCCGATCTGCAGAACAGTCCCACTAGAAAAATCATAACTTTTGCTACGCAAGTCGGAATGACACGTTCTAGGACTTCATAAAAAGATAACGACATCCTCTACAAATCTCTAGGAGAGGTCGAGACCTGAATCCCCACGGATCTATCCCAAAACGTCTGTCTAACCCGATCTGTCCTAGCAGTTCAGATTTATGACATTGCTAGCACAACTAAATTATTAATCTAATTGGTGAAAACAGGGATTACCCTTGATGAATCGATGAAGAACACTACAACACCCCACGAAATCCACCTCTTCTCTTTTCCCTCTTTTTCTTCTCTTCCTCTGGATCCAATTGCCTCGCAACGGGTGTTTCCCTTCCTCCGCTTGATCGGCAGCAATTGGGGGCCTTCTTCACCAACAATGGAGGAGGAGGGTGGCGCAAGGGTGGCGCAGGGAGGAGGGGGCGGCGCAATGGGGGAGGGAAGGCGGCTAGGGTTGAGGGGTGGGCGCCCCCCTCCCCTCTTTGGCCAGATTTTCCCTCCTAGGCCTTGGCCTAGGCCCAGGTTGTCAGAAAAATTTAGAAAACCCCCCTCTAAAACCGTTATTTAATTCTTTTCTAAAAGGTCCCTCCCTCCAATTAATTGATTTTCTCTCGAATCGTTTTCGGGATAATACAACCTCAGAACAAGAGGAATACGTATCGGTAAGTTATGATTCCATCTATCTCTGTAGCCAAACCTCCAGTACATTCAATGAGAAATACACTGGCAAGCATGGCAATTTTGTCCAAGGAATAAAGCTTCCGTTCTGCATCAATTCCCCTTGCTATATACTGTTTGGCCTATTTCAATTCACGTGAATCCATACATATATAGCGCATCAGGTCAGTCAAGTCACTGCAAATCCTGCAACTTCTCGACAGTGCCAAGCATGCGGACGAATGTCGTTCCCATATTGAAATAGGCCAATCGATGTCTAGCTATCTGTTTATTCCTTGTTGCTGAATGCCACGGTATGTCTCGGACATAGATTTATCGTCCACAACCTCTGCGTAAACCAGCACTAGTCCCTATATTAGTAACTTGTGTCCACAATTACATTATTGTATATCAAACATATACCTCATACAAGCAAAACTAATAGATAATATTGCAGATAGTTACGTCCACTACTACAGAAAACCGTATTACAGATGGTTCAGAAACGTCATCATAGACGGTTTTCTAAACCGTCTGAATTTATGGGTCAGTGATAATAGAAGGTTATCACAGGTGGTTTTCGAACCGTCTGTGGTGTAAATATCACATACGGTTTTTAACTAAACACCGTCTGTGATAGACGATAATCACAGACGATTTTACATAAAAACCATCTGTGATTATCACCTATCACAGAAGGTTCTTACATAAAAACCGTCTGTGATTATCGTCTATCACAGACAGTTTTTACTTACAAACCGTTTGTGATATTCTTTTCATTTCACAAACATAAAACATCCATTTCGCAAATCAATTAATTGAAATGAAAACAAGCAAATATAGTATGAAACATAGTACACATTTTTTTAATAAGATTAGAGTCTACCATTACAATATCCTAAAACAACAAACAAATTGCCTATCTAGCTAACACAACAAGAACAGAGAAAATCAAAGATCCTATATGCCTAGGCCTTCTCGCCCCGGATGCAGTGCACGAGCTGGATGTCTTTGACGCCCACCATCATCGGCATTGATTGAGCGCTACCTTGTGCATGTCTGCTTCATGGGGCTATTATGGTATGAGTCAAGAAGGAGGAGGAGAACAGAAAGGAGGCTGGGTTCTGGTCATTATTTATAGGGGAGGGAGTGCGAAATTTTTTGGCGCGGGGACGGAGACGCGGAGCTACGATCCGTGGGGTGAGGATTGATGGATTTTTATTGGCTAGGATTGGGTTGAGAAGGATCGGCAGGCCCAGCAGTCATATTATCACAGACGGTTAGTAGCTAGAACCGTCTGTGATGAATAAATATCACAGACGGTTCTAAACTAGAACCGTCTGTGATATCATTATTATCACAGATGGTTTTTACTTACGAACCGTCTGAGTGATAATGCAGAGTTAGAACGTATCTCTCGTGTTTCGTCTAACGTATCTCGATCGTTATAAGAAGCGTCTATATCATTAATATTTGGTATACTAACCATCTATATCATTAATATTTGCTATACGAACCGTCTGTGCTAAAGGTTAAATATGCGTGCTTAATCCAGGTCTTCTACGTACGTACATACTGTCATACTCATCTTCTTCTCCAGAATTCTCAACGTACATACAATATGGATTCTACTATTCTTGTGATCATCTCCTTCTCATCTGTTCATCAAGAATTGTTCGGTCGAAACCTTACACATGCGGCCAGCAATTTACATCTGGAAAAGCTTCTCCACACACGCCATGCTCTCCTTCCCTGACTTTCTTGCATCCGTCAGCTCGACCTGATCATCCACCGTCGACGGAGGCATCTCACTGCCGCTCAAGAAAGGCAAACAGCCCTCACCCTAGTTCTTCTACACAATGTGTGACCCGGGACCCCGGTATCAAAGCTAGTGCATCAAATCTAGTGCAAGCAAACAAATGATGATTACATAACCAACAACACTTTATTACAATAATAGAGAGTACAGACCAAAATGCCTATTTATTACAAATGAGGTTTCAAGACCTCACACACACACACACAAAACACAACAGAAGCAAAAGATAAAAATCATGGAGACCCATCAATATGCCACGTGCAATTGACTGGGGAAGCACAACCTAATACTCCGGAAAGCCTTCGTCGAATCCACACGCGAAGTAGTCGTAATCTCCTTCCTGAGCTTCGTATTCCTCTGAGATTTTGTTTTAAGTGTAGCATGTGAGTACATAAAGTACTCCGCAAGTCTTGGGAAAATGCAGTAGATGCAAGGCTCAACAAAGGAGGGTTATATGGTTCTTTTGCACAAAGAAATATTTTATTTCAAATACCATTAAATATTTTTAAAGGCATTAATTTAATAAATTAATTGTTTTAACTGAAACTATCAATAATTTTCTAGTGAACGTTCCAACCACCAACGCTAGTTAACTGGCTCCAACCGCCAAAGTTCAAGACAACGGGTTACATCCACCCACACCGGCTCCATCCGCCATGACACAATTCCGAGAGTTCCATCCACTCTCTAGTTTTCAAAACTTTTACTTTAAAACCAAAACCAAAGATCTACCATGTGAATGCATTCATTGCCCGCCCTTGACCGTGGGCATGGCTATTCGAATAGTTTTACACTTTGTAGAGGTTGTACAACTTTACCCACAAGAGATAAGTCATCTTAATAGCCAACATTCTTCCTTAGGCATGAGACCCAGATAATTTATCACAAAGCCTTTACCTTACTCTAGTCTAGCTAGACACCACCTTTGAGGTTTCACCAGTAGTGTTAAACCACCCTGAATAACTAGTAAGCCATCTCTTTCCACTGGTTACCTAAGTACTAGTAAACCCTGTCCCTCACTATGAATAACCCAGTCTGGACAAACACAAGCGTCGGTCCTTAATTGACTAGGGCTGAACATACACTTTACAACTTCTCGTGCTAAATCCGCACCAATCCAATCTTACCATCGCCCAAGTCTAAAACACCTTTCACCACTTTATTTTAGTTTAAAAACAACAGCAATACTTATTGCCACTTAATAAAAAGATGAAATCATTCATATCATTTTTCCACCCGAAGGGTTATACTGACCAACTAGCTTGTCTAAGCAATTACTACCGTTCTAAAATTAACAATTACATAGTAATCTCAATATTGAGACAAGAGAAACCTAGGGTGACAAAGGTACATGGTTGTCAAGATCAAATGAGGGCATAACAATTATCGGTTTAACTATTATCCTTAAAACAGAAATTATCATTTTATGCAACATAGCAAATGCATTAAATTTAAAATAATAAATGATTTTGGTAAACATAGGTATAAGATGTTCAAAGGAGACTTGCCTTCGTGTGCGATATCTTGACTTTCTTGCTGCGGGTCCGAGAATTCTTCGACGTATAGGTTCTACTGCATAAAACGATAACACAAATGAACAAATAAATACAAATAAAATTACAAAAATTATAATATATTTTCTGGAAGAAAGCTTATTATCTTATATGAATTTAGGAGGAAGTTTCAACGGATTCGGAGTTAGAATGAGGGAGAAAGAATATCTGGAAGGTTGGATAGAAAAGAAGGTACTAGAGAAATATTTTGGGTCCAGAAAAATAGAATATATTTTATGAAGAATTTACAAGGTTTGAATTTGAATTTTGGAAGTGCACAGAAAATTTGGAATGAAACTGAGGTTTTGAAAATGAACTTGGTATTGAAATTTAAAATTTAAATTTAGAAATTCCAAATAAATTTCAAATATTTAAAAGGATGGCAGAAAATGGATAGTTTCAAATTTTTTATGAATTTAGAAATTTGAATGGGTTAAATCGGAGTTAGGATGAAGGAGAACGGGCTCTCAGAAGTTTAAAATCAGAGAAAATGAAAAATCTGAATTTTTGGAATTATTTTTTTAAAGGAAAATCGAATTATTGCGTAAGCCCTGGAATTTCTTTTAAGCTGAATTATTTTTCCACCGAAAATCCGATTTATGGCGTCGTCGACCACAGGGTGGTCCGACCGACAGTGGGCCGGTCCATGTGGTGAGTCCACGAGCCGGGAGGGGCGAGGTGGTGGGGGTGTGAGGTGGCTTCCGGTGGCGGGTGGCCGGACCGAATGCTAAGGTGTCTTCCACGTGTGTGCCACGTGGGCGGGGCCGATGTGGTCTGTTGTCCGAGCGGCGGGCAGGGCGTGGCATCGACGGCCGAGGTGGCATGCCACCGAGCACCGATTAGTATGTCGCCGTCTTGGCGTGGCCGATGGTCGCCAGGGCGATGGTCCCGGCGCTCGGCGAGCGGGGAAAGGTGGGATGGGGGCGGCGGCGGATGGCGGCGGCGTGGGCGGCGGCGGCGGCGGGAAGGTGCACGAGTGAGACAAAACTACGGGAACTCAAAGGTGGCCTCGGATCTTATCGGAATAGTCGAAAGACGATCGGTGGCGAGAGGGCGGTGGCGCGGTTCGGTCTCCGGTGCGGCGCGCTCCGGCGGTCTGAGGCTCGGCCGGGGCGTACAATGATCGCCAGAGTCGGGAAGCAAATGGTGGTGGTGGCGCTCCTCGGGGTGGTCGGAGCGGCCAGATCGCTCACCGGTTCGGGCGCTCAAGCCCAGAGGAAGCACGCGTGGGGCACTAGGGTGGCGGAGAGGGGAATTGAGGCGGTGAGAGGTGGAGTGAGGAATGGGGTGCTGGGGGCCTTTTATAGGGACGGAGGGGAGCACGGGTGCTAATTCCTCACGGAAATGGCGCGGGCGGCGGCGTTGGGAATTAGGGGACTTGAAAGGGGAAAGCGGTCGGCGTGAATGCGGAGTGGCCGAGGGAGTGAAGAGGCGCACTCAAGGGCCATTAATGGCAGGGAGAAACAGAAGCATTAAAGCTCAGGGAGGGGGCGTCAATGGCGGCGGAGATGACGCTGCCGCGGGAGAAGGAAGAAGGAAGGCACGCCGGGAAGAAGGGTGGCGGACAGGCGGGACCCGTTGTCGGAGAGAGAGAGGAGGAGCGGATGAGGCGCGTGGCCTCGGGCGGATCGGGCGGCGGGCGGTGCACATGGTGGATCCGAGCCGCACACATGGCGGCGGGGAGGGGGAAGGCGGGATGGGGGCGATGGCCGGATGGCGGTGGCGATGGGCGCATCTAGACCGCCCACGTGTCGGCCGTAGGGAGAGATGTTTTTTCTTTTTAATTTTTAGAAAAGCCTAGAAAATTAAATATAGCTCAGAAAAATATGAAATTACTTCCAAAAATTCCAAACAAATTCAAAAAACTTCTTGGAGATATTTTGGACTTTAATAAAATATTTCCAACTTATGTTGGTATTATATTTTCATACTAAAAATATTTTTTAATTTCAAAATAGATTTAGAAAAACCAAATAAAAGCCAAATAAATCCAAATAATTAATTTGACATAGGATGTTTATAGAAAATCAAAATATCATTTTATTTAATAATATTTTAAGCTTTTACTTTAGATTACTTTTCAAATCTAGCTTTCTAAAAGCGAAAATTAGGGCAAAACAAAATTCAAATATCACACAAACAAAACTCTCATTTTTATTTTAAACTAAATTAATTTAATATGATAATAATAATTTTTTTACTAAAAAATTTCAAATAAACATTACAATGTACATTACAATGTGGCATTGGAGAGACTGATGGATAGCATTGCCGATCAAGCAGAAACGGCAGATTATGAGAAATCTTATAATGCTATCCTCTACGAGATTATGGGCTATGCTACTGATCATTTTTTCCATGCTGGAGGAGGAAGTGCTGAGGACAAGGACAATCTTAACGGCGTTCGAGAACTCAGCGGCTGATCCTCCGAGTCCCAAAGTCGAAGAAGAAGCATACGAAGCCTAGAAGATTAGAATCTGAGAATCTCTTTATCTTTGTGACTTTTGTAATAAATTTGCCTCGAATTAAAATTAATAAATTTGCCTTTAATTTGTGATCTCTTGTCTCTGTGGTTAAGTAATTAGCATCATTATCATAGACAATTTTTTATTACAAACCGTCTGTGATAATTCTAGATTATCACAAACGGTTTTTAATACAGACCGTTTGTGATACTAAATTATCACAGACGGTTCATCGGTAACAACCGTATGTGATACTCCTTTTCTCTGATGCCGCCAACACAGACGGTGTCCAAATTAAAATAAATGCGTGTTAGTGTCGGTCACAGACAGTTTTGTCAAACCGTCTATGATTGGCCGTCTAGTATTAGGCTTTCTGTAGTAGTGGTCATTGTCTATCAAACACGTACCTCACAAAAGCAAAATTAGTAGATAATGTTTATCAAGACAAAAATAAATCATACAGTCGCTTGACTAACACACAGGCCGATCAAGCCAAACACCGAAAACAATTGTTGCGTAGATGGAAACAAAACACAACAGGTGGGACCATCAGGACATGGCCATAGGAAATATCATCTAGTTCTCACGACCTAGTTCTTAGTCTCTTTTACTTCTTGTCTCTTCGGACACCAATAAGAGCCAACTGCAGGGAAAACAATTTCGGCCGAAATTTTGGTGAAGTCACATAGAAATTGGTTCTCTCAATGGGGTCCAAAAAAATGCTCAAATTTCTGAATTTCGGTTCGAGATATGGAGTTTAACTATGTTCTATAAGCAATACCATGTAAGAAGCACTTGGTTAGGTTAGTGGTAAGGATGGTGGTAGGTGACCACTAGGTTGTGAGCTCGATCCCCCGAGCCAGCAATATATTTTTGCTTTTCCATTCCCCTCGAAAATTCAGATTTGATATTTAAAATTTTTGATCAATTTTTCCATGTTTTTCTGAAATTTCTAAATTTTGGATTTATCGATGGGGGATGAAATTTGTTTGACAGTTTTACCTGGCTGACAATGCCTTCTTCTTCTCATCTTGTTGAGTGATGGTAATTGAGAAACAATGAGTACGCAGGTACTCAAGAAGCCATCACACTAAATGCAATTATAGTAGATGTAAAGCTGACAAAGGGAGGCTTGAGGTTCTTTAATTTGTAGAAAGCCACATCTAAAATAGAATAATTAAAAGTCATGAGGCCTAGTTGTAACACCTCAGGACCCACATTACCCTGGGATGCTACTAAAACTACTCCACATCTAGCCAATTTACAAGATAAATTAAACTGGCAACAATTACTTAACAAGATAGTATAAGCGAAAGCACAAACAACTAAGGAATAACATGATAGTGATAGCAATTCAATATTTTAAAACATCCTCCAACATTTTAATCTAAAACATAGTTCATAAATTTAACATTATTAAGATAATGTAAACAGATCTATGCAAAGATTTAGAATCCTTTCAACTTTATTACATCATAAAAATATGAATCATGTGCATCAGTGTGGTGCCGCTCTACCCTTCCCATGCATGCTCAAAGTCCACCTGTAGGGAGGGGGAAGCAAGGGTGAGATAAAATCTCAGCAAGCAAACTGTTTAACAGGCTAATTAAATACAATAGTTTAATCATCAATATTTAATCTTCCACAATTGCTAACAACAATTACTACAATTTTTATATCCTCAACCACTGGCGGAGTGACCTAATGAAACTGTCACATCTTGCAAGCTCTGGCACAATTCATTTCTCTCACCCTTGGATAGAGTGTAGCAAGCTGGAAAAGGTACATTCAACCTTATCAGTCTCTTTCGGTGCAAACTTGGTCCTTATATTCATATTAACCAAGTCACGCTATGCATTGACACCATCCTTTATTCTGTCATGAATGTTCAGTAAGAGACCAATCAAGCTATCATATACATTTTTCTCCACATACATGACATCGATGCAGTGACGAACTTCTAAGTGCTCCCAATAAGGTAAGTCCCAAAATATTGACTTCTTCTTTAGTTGTTCTTATGATGCGTCCTCAATTTACATCCTTTTCCAAGCACAAATTAGGATTAATGAACATGACAACATACCTGCATAGATTCCACTTGATTCTAATTGTAAATATACCAAAATGCAACAAGGTAATATACCTTGATTCCCTAAAGAAGGACAAAATCAACTTCATAGTTGTCCAACAATTAATCGACATAGATAACTCTATTGTAGTCTTTCCTTCCTTCGCAATGACTAAGGCTAACTTTTTTGAATCACATAGGTCGTTAGCCTCATACGTTGCTACTGTACGAAAATCCAAGGGAGGGATCAACATACACCCTGTGACATGATCTAGATTTTTCGGTATTCGATAGTACACATTAATCCTATATAGCACTTCATATAATCCCTAAGCTCTCCCATGTGCTAACCCTGCTCTACTCTCCCTCTCACCAGGCCTAATCGACCCCTCTCCTATTTTAGGTCGCTAGAGTCCCCTTCGTCCACACCTTTCATGACCTTCGCTCATCGTTGATTTCGAGCGCCATTGTCCGATTCCCTCTGATCGGAGCCTCCCTACATCGTCAAATTAATTATACTCTTCCTCATCCATGACATTCTCAACTCCGACAATCCCTCTTTTTGCATGAAGAACTACATGGAAATTCTTATTTACCAGGTCCATTACATAAAAAGCTTTTACAACTTGCTTATCGAGTATGAATTGTTCGTTTTCATATTCGACACGTTCGAGGTTCATAGTAGTGACGCTGTACTTGTCGACCTTCACACCCTGTGTAAGATGGACCTAGAGGTACTAAAATAGGGGATCTCGAAAAGTACGTAGTTGAGATCCAAAATGTCCTTTACGAACCCATAGTAGGAGCTCAACCCATGTTTCATTATGTTTTGCCGAGTGGTATTGAACTACTCATGAAATGCATCTATGCAGACACCACTATTCTATACTATGCTCTTTCTATCTTAAGCTATCGTATAAAATGTGTACCCATTTATATTGTATCCTTGCAATATCACAATTGTAAATTTGGCCCTTTTGCCAACCATCACAACATATCATTACTTGATGACCACCCTGTAAATCTCACCTTTAACCATTCGTTGAACTGACGGTTGTGCTCTCTCATGATCCAAACCTCCGACCGGCCTAGATTCTCTTGGTGACCATGTCTTTGTTCTCGTGAAAGTACGAGGACACTTCAGTCATGTGTTGCAAGACAGTGAAATGGGCTTGAGCATACGTATCTAGATCGAGAGAGATTGCTTTCTGTCCGATGGTCCTGATACCCTCTACCCTCCCTCAAGATGAAATAGAGGCACACGTATTGATTCCACCTGAGTCATGTAGTCGACGCAGAACTTAGTGATTTTTTTAGTTGCATAACCTTCGATGATATTTCTTCATGCTTTATCTCCTTATATCTTTATCTCCTTCACAAGGTGAACAACGAGACAAAGTTGTCGTCACCTCGACCTGTAGCGCATCTAGTCTATTTGGAATTGATAACCTTCTGAGCAATTAAGTTAAAGAAATAACATAGCCACATGATTTACTTTTAACTACAACAAGAAGCATTTGTGTCATCAGCACATGGCAATAATGGAATTCATATTAATTAATGTCAAATCTTCTATAGAAACAAGTTTCTTCATGCTGGCGGAGTGACCTGATGAAACTTTCACATCATGCAAGCTCTGGCACAATTAATTTCTCTCACCGTTCGACCTTTATTATTCTCTTTCGGTGCTAACTTAGTCCTTATGTTCATATCTACCAAGTCACGATGTGCATTGATATCATCCTTTATTTTGTCACGAATGTTCAGTAAGAGACCAATCAAGATATCACATTCTTCTCCACGTACATGACATCGATGCAGTGATGAACTTCTAAGTGCTCCAAATAAGGTAAGTCACAAAAATTGACCTATTCTTCTAGTTATTCTTCGGATGGGTCTTCAATTTACATCCCTTTCCAAGCACAACATCTATATCCTTAACCATATCATATACCACTTTCCCTTTAAAATGCCTTGGAGCTGAACCATCCTTCTTCTTTCCGTAGAATTATTTCTTCATCTTGCGGTATGGATGATACTTAGGGAGTAATCTATGGTGACGCGTAGAATCATTGATGGTGCAGAATAACATGGCGCGTAGAATGAAGTTCTCTCATTTGTCTGCATCGCATACCCCTTACTTCCATATTTTTACAAGATTTTCCAGCAATGGTGAAGGTAGACATCAATATTATTCTCAAGTTGCTTTGGCCCTTAGATAAGCAGTGACATCAAAATGTATTTCCGCTTCATACAAGCTGGGGAAGGTTGTAGATACAAAGATTCACGGGCCGAGTTCAATATCGGTTGCTCATATTACCGAAATGATTCATTCCATCTATAGTCAACCCAAAACTTATATTCCTTAGTCTCGCACCGAAGTCTATAAACATCCTACCGATAATTCCTTCACTAAGCAGAATCAGTAGGGTGTTTTTGCTTTCCATCTTTCTTATGCTCCTTCGAGTGCCAACTAGCAATGCTGCCTCATTTTGGTTCGCAAATAAACAGTTCAAATGGAGAATTATAGGTAGATAGCATAGCACCTTAGCAGGAGGTCTTTGCTTCACCTCGATGCCCTCACCATCAATGGAGTGATTCTTATGCTTATATCGGGATGCTTTACACACTAGACACACATGCATGTTTGCATAGTCTTTATGGTAAATGATGCATTTTTTCACTCATGCATGTATTATTCATTTTCATTTCCAAGGGACAGAAAACCTTGTTGGCTTGGTACATGATTTTGGGCAACACATTTCCCTCCGGAAGCATTTCCACTAAGCGACCTAACTACGCTATCAAACTCTTGTCAGACCAATCATTGCTTGCCTTCAACATCAATAATTAAAGCATGGATGACAACCTTGTGTATTTTGTCTTGCAGCCCAGGAACAATGGTTTATCTGAGTCCTCCATCAAACTTTTGAATTTACCAAACTCTCTTACTTTAATTCCCTTCTGCATCGCACAACATCTGATCCAGAATATAATTAATTTCATTATATATAGCAATAATTACTAACCTTAGATCACCAAGAACAATGGATACATAAGCACCGCTTCGAATTCTCGAATTTCCTTTCATCAAATCACCTCAAAGTCGCCTCCTAACAGACATAATATCTGTCGGGACAAGGGTATTTAATAATGTAGTTAATATCACAAATGCTTCCATTCACAATCCATCTGTGATATGTAGGTCATCACAGTTGGTTTTTTTAAACCAAAACCATCTATGATGTATCATTGAAATCTTTTCACGAAGACCATCTGTGATAAGTCTATACATCACAGATGGTTTTTATTACGAACCCTCTGTGATGTATCATATACATTTTATGTAAAAAAATCATCTATAATAAGTAGGTCATCACTGACGGTTCTTACCATCGGTTGCAACATAGACGGTCAAGCTAGTAAAGTCGTCTAAGATAACAACGCTATAGATTAACACTGATAGATTCTGTAAAACTGTCTATGATGAGGTGTCTAGTACGACTTTCTCTGTAGTAGTGGATCTCTCTGATAAAAAATTTGTACTTGTGAAACATGAAATAATACTAGATAAGCTTGTGAAAAGTGTGTAGATTTGTTTTTATTGTGGTACACAATTAAATAATCAACGTTCATGATCAATGGTTTGTAATTTCTCAGTTAACCAATGCAATGTAACATCATTTGACAAAACAATGCAATAATCCATCATGAACAAAGTTAGCATTTTTCTATACCAATCGAGAGAAAGAGTATGTTTGGTAAACATGCCATTCAGTCATTTTCCGTGTTATTACTGACAAAATTATCATCATTCACTTAATCGTGTGTATGACGTGTCAAAAATTATTCATGCTTCACCTACAATTCTTACTCACTTAAAAATGCGCACAATCGAGATCCACTACACTAGTTGTGCAATGGATATCTTTGTCTTTGGACAACAACAATGATTCCTTGCAGCTACTCTCTTTTGCATGGAGAAATTATGTGGACTTAGGAGAGTCACACAAAAGAAAGACTACAATTGTAACAGAGAAATTTAACATGGATGAATCTCATCCTTTCAAGAACCCCATGGTAGTTAGATCCCTAGGTGTTGATAAAGACCCATTTAGATCTATTGTGGAAAATGAGAAAGTTTTAGTACCTAAGGTTCCTTACTTAAGCATCATTGGAGCACTGATGTACCTTGCAAACTACAATAGGCCTGATATTATGTTTGTGGTCAACTTGTTGGCTGGACATATTACAGCTCCAACTAGAAGGCATTGGGACGGCATTAAGACCCTTCTCAAATACCTCCAAGGTACACAAAGATATTGACCATGGTGGAATATAGGGATGCTAATGTCATCCAATCCCTATAGTGCCAAATCTCATCTTGGCTTTGTATTTCTCTGTGGTGGTACAACCATTTCTTGGTGGTTATTTAAGCAAACCTTGGTTCTACCTCAACCAATCAGTCGAAGGTTATAGCACTATATGTAGCCTCTTGTTAATGTGTTTCGCTCAAACAAGTGATCAGCCATATCCAGAACAGTTGTAACATTAACACCATTGATACCCCTAGGATTGTGTCGCACAAATGTAAAAGAGTTATGTAAAGGGGAGTATCACGAAGCATTTTGCCCACAAACGCTTCTATCCTCATGAACAAAGTTAGCATTTTTCTATACCAATCGAGAGAAAGAGCATGTTTTGTAAACATGCCATTCAGTCATTTTCCGTGTTATTGCTGGCAAAATTATCATCATTCACTTAATCATGTGTATGACGTGTCAAAAATTATTCATTCTTCACCTACAATACTTACTCACTTAAAAATGCGCACAATCGAGATCCACTACACTAGTTGTGCAATGGATATCTTTGTCCTTGGACAACAACAATGATTCCTTGCAGCTGCTCTCCTTTGCATGGAGAAATACTAACATTTTATTCTTCCTTCTTGATATTCTTTAATTCCTATAGTATAGTTTTAGTGCTTAATTATGTTGAAGTATTTTTAATTCCCTTGGTTTCTGTTTAATTTGCAGTATGAGATCATATGCGAGTATACTTTTATTCACGGCTGATCAAAGGTAGAAAGCACCATTATCAGTGCACACAGGCGCCCCCTGGCGTAAACCCTATCTACTACGCCTTCTTCCCCGATGACTCCCCTAACATCTGTAAGAATGTTTCACTTCTCTATGGGGTGAAAGCCCTATCTTTCCCTGGTTCGACGATCTTGTCATGTGACCCAACAATGCTTTAATCTATGTTCTTGTTTTTGCTCATGTTGGTCTATTTAATATAATGATTATTTCGATTGATGATGATCTAGTAGTTGTCAGTTGTCTTAGCCCCAGATGTAGACGTGGTGTTTAGATCTAGTAAGCCAATCTATATCATATAGTGCATTGCTCATTTGGTGGTTGATCGTCCCTTCATAACAAGGAGTACCCAAAAGGATTCTAAATCTACTCCTGCCCCTCATGATAAGAAGAGGGGATACTTTTGGGCACACAAGACTTAATTACATGGAGACATGTGCTAAAGCAAAAGACTGAACAAGTTAAATCACTCCACAAATTAGTAGAACAAGCTCAACCTAATGGTGATAAAATCTCAAATTAAGCCATCCTAAGGATGGTAACCCCTGTGAAACTTTGCATGCACAATTTGACACTAGGAGTTTGGAACACCTAAACTCCTTTGTTGTGGGAAATCATGAGGAGTTGGAAGAAGTAAATGAAGAAATTTCCACAAATTATGTGGATTTAGGAGAGTCACACAAAAGAAAGACTACAATTGTAACAGAGAAATTTAACATGGATGAATCTCATCCTTTCAAGAACCCCATGGTAGTTAGATCCCTAGGTGCTGATAAAGATCCATTTAGATCTATTATAGAAAATGAGAAAGTTTTAGGACCTGAGGTTCCTTACTTAAGCATCATTGAGCATCGATGTACCTTGCAAACTACAATAGGCACGATATTATGTTTGTGGTCAACTTGTTGGTGGACATATTACAGCTCAACTAGAAGGCATTGGGCCGGCATTAAGACCCTTCTCAAATACCTCCAAGGTATACAAAGATATTGACCATAGTGGAATATAGGGATGCTAACTGTCTGTCCAATCCCTATAGTGCCAAATCTCATACTGGGTTTGTATTTCTCTGTGGTGGTACAACCATTTCTTGGTGGTTATTTAAGCAAACCTTAGTTCTACCTCAACCAATTAGTCGAAGGTTATAGCACTATATGTAGCCTCTTGTTAATGTGTTTCGCTCAAACGAGTCATCAGCCATATCCAGAAGTGTTGTAACATTAACACCATTGATACCCCTAGGATTGTGTCGCACAAATGTAAAAGAGTTATGTAAAGGGGAGTATCACGAGGCATTTTGCCCCCAAATGCTTCTATCCTCATGAACTCCAGAAGAATGGTGAGGTGAAGATCTTATAAACTAATATATTAATATAGAAAAGATTATATACAAGCAAGAAAAAAGAAAAGGAAAGGGGAAATTTACAATCCTCCCTTGGAGGTCAAAATTAACTGATGTTGTATAGCCAATAAAAATTTGGTGTTTGCGTTGCTCATTCAGTCTATGCACATGTAGACTGATTTTTTGTTTAAACAACCACTTCCAATTCTGCAAACTAATTCTTGTGAAAATCTAGGTGATTTATTGACTAAGTCTCTTTACTTGCATCCATCTGTCAAACATGCGCTTGTGGCATTGGAATGAGGAGGTTTAGAGAGTTGAAGAGTGGGGGACTAAACCCAAGAAGCATAGCCCTTATCAAGGATTTGAAGATTTTACCTTAAATCCTGAAGATTGAATCTCGAAGATTAAATGTTGTGCTCTTTTTTCTTTGTGAGTTTTTCCTATATGTTTCTCTCAGGAAAGTTTATAACGAGGCAACTATGCAATACAACTTGCAGATGAGATGCACTCTTTTCTCTATCGTTTTTTCCCTAGGAATTTCGAGAGGAGGTTTTAATGAAGCATGTACACGATGTAGTATCTGTATGAGGGGGAGTGTTACAAACCCGTTAGGGTAAGGTTTTTGTGGGCAAATTCCAAAAACTGCCCCTAGGGGCCTTAGCCTATAAATAGGAAACCACTTTGTACAAGAGATGATTGATTGCTAATAAAGAAATCAGAAATCAGTTCCCACTATATTGTATCTCTCATTGTCTCCCAAATGTGTGATATTGGTTTGGTGTTTTTCTGCCACTGCTATGATTATCTATCGGTTTTTGTCGTGTCAGAGAGAGAGAGAGAGAGAGAGAGACAGAGATATAGACTAGCTAGTTGTTGTGCAATACATGTGTCAACTTCCGAGGACCGGTCTAGTGGTTAGTGTGTAGAGCCTTGGGAGTATAATTCCACCTATTAAAGTTGTTTCTTAAGTCTATAGTATGCAATTTTTATCTTTAGTTTTCATTGACATACACTTGAAAAAACACACAAGTGCTCCCCTGGTTCAAAAATGTAAGTTGTGAATGCAATTTTAATGATCATTTCTCTCTCTCCAACATTTATGAGTAAACGTCGTACAAGCTATTCTCTCTTACTCCCAACACGTAAACAAAGGGATATCATAGTTCTTTCCATCTACCATCTTCTTTATCTTATAAATTGGCTAGGTTTTTTTGGGCTTCGTGCTTATGGCTTTTGCTATAGTAACTAGCTTTCAAGCGGTGAGTCTTTTCAAGGTGGGGTCTACAAGTCGATTATACCAGACTCTGTACTGACTTCAGTTATACTGGCCAAAATCGCATGCGACTATCTATCTCTTCGTACTCTCTCTTGCGAACAACTAGAATTCAACATCCAATAACCAAAAGTCATAAGCCACAACCCAAAAGAACTCGCTTGTTAATGCCCCTAATAAAAGTACACTAATCTTAAAGTAAACGAAAAGGTAAGTAACATTTATCTACCATTCATTATGTTTTAAAAATTGTGCAAATCACTATTGAGAGAAGCGTAGAAGCACCTCCCTAAAATGAAACGGAGGAATACAATATTAGTCACATCTAAGTTACAATTCCCAGTACGTGGATATAATGCGCTAACTACTATTATCATTTTGTCTAGAGGCTTTCTCCAATTGCGTGTCTGTCTCCTTCTAGAATGATAAATGTCGCCATCATCCGTGAACGCGAGTTTACATCTGTGTGTGCTTGCTATATATGTAAAATCAAGCGCCTAAATATACATGTTTCTGTAAAACAATGCTTAATTAAATGTATGTATTTGTCTGCATGGATGTCGATTTGGGCTAATATGTTGCAAGTCTGGTAACTTATCTTAACTCCTGAGGTCTCATCCAAATAATCTCCTGAGCTGCACGAAATGCTCTGTAATGCATGTACTGTAAGTTCCTGACCAAATAATCTACTTCAATTGTATCTCCTGAGCTGCATTTTGCAATTATACATGCAATGACCTATGTGCTGACCTATGGCATTCTTGTCTGAAGAATAAAGCTTTCATTCTCCATGCATTCAGCACTCGCTTTGCTGCCATATTCTGCTCACTTTATATGTCATGCTACGCTGTGCTCCTGGCAAGACAGTCAGCTGCATGCTATCTAACTACTCTTGTCTACTTCATTTGTATGTGTTTGACATGTACCTAGATCAGCTCGATCATAAATCAAGAATCATTGTGAAGACTCAAACAAGTCTTGCAGTCACTGTTCGTTAACGGCAAGCTGTGCATTCCGCTAAGTTTCAGGGTACAGTTTTACGGCTTGGTTTCCATATTCCTACTAGCTACCCGCGCCCACTGGATGCATGGAACGAGAAGCGAGAGAAGCATTAGTGCTAGATTTACTGAATTATATTATATTACATGAAAGTTTAATTTGTGGTGACTTATGAGATAATTAATAGGTGTAATAATTTGGTTTTGTCCACGAGTTTACACTAGAACCATTGCCACATAGAAAAATGGGACGCAAAGGCTATGAATGAGAACAGGAGTTTGGGAAACCCTATACATGCCATTAATTTTCTTCAAACTGGTCAGTATTAACCACAGTTACAAGTGAGGTGAATACAAATTGGTGATATAAGTGACATACATTTGCAAACAATTTTCGATATTGCAGGAAAAATCATATGAGAATATTAATACGCAAGCAAAACTAGGTTGGCAGTTGTAAACAAGTTCTATGTACTCATATGATTCGATTTGATATCTTGTAATCAGACATATTTCAATTTCGATGCCACGATATATTATTTTATGTTATATCGCTACTAGGAAACGGATCATCCCTCACGGTTCAAAACCGTCAGGAAAATACAAAAAACCGTCAGGTTTAATTTTCCTGACGGGTTCCTCGAGCAAAACCCTCGTGGTGGTGGCAAGGAAAATTAAATTTGGTGACGGGTGCCCATCAGGGAACTTTAACCTGACGGTTTGGCCGTCAGAAAATTTAACCTGACGGTTTGGCCAAACCGTCAGGGAAAAAAAATTAAACTGACGGTACTAATCGACAGGAAAAATTACTTTTTTTCTTAGGGGCCAAAACTGTCAGGAAAATACATTTTACTGACGATTCAGTCACCGTCAAGAAAATTGATTTCATTGACTGTTTGTGTTACCGTGAAGAAAATATTGAACCGTCAGCAAAATGGGCAGAAACTATTAACATGCTAATTATAACAGATTTGTTCAGCTGACAATGAATTGGCAAACAACTTACGAGATAAGCATTGATATCTAAATCACAACACCATCGTTGCATCGATCAAGAAACATATAATTAAACAAACATATAATATGTAGCAGAAATTTATCATCCACAAACATGGTCATATGTAGCAGAAATTTATCATCCACAAACATGGTCACCCTAAACCAAGTACAAATATGAAGATGTGCAGCTGATGCAATGCCTCGAGTGATAGCACCAAGTACTTGATGTTGGGGACCTTCTTCCTCCTCCAGTAGACAAATTAGCACCTGCATATGTTGTAAATAGATTTCGTGAATAGTATTATATTAATCTAAAACAATAAATATTCATGCGAGTTGAAACAGTTCCAAACAAATTAAGATTGCCAAATAGAAAACTAATGTAGAATGATTTTGTTAAACTAGTTTGACTTCTCCACACCTCTAAGACATTGTATTAAAGATATTACAATCTGGTTCAAAATATAGGCAACCAATGCTTGCTATATATCATTCTCTGAAAGCATATTACAATTTTGGGAAACGTTTTTATTCAACAAGGTCTGCATTATGAAGGTGTTAAACTTATTCATAAAGCAAAACATGTTGAAGAGAAATACATATGTCCAAGACCCATATATATGCACGAGGTGATGAGCTTAATTACTCAATCTAAAGCAAAACTTGTTAAAGTAAGTGCTAGCAGACAAGATAGTGAAGGGTGTTCATCAGCTGATATCTGCAGCGAATTACACAGAACTATGTAATGTGCAAGGAGAGGATTACACAATTAATTTTGAACTTTTTGTCTATAGTTTTTACTAAATCTATAGCATGACCATGTGCCAGATTGATAAATGTTCACAGAATTGGTAGATATCCTTGAATATTATCTTCTTTTAATCTCTCTAATGCTGAATGCAGAATATTACCTTCTTTTAATCTCTCTAGAGCTGAATATTACCTTCTTTTAATCTCTAGAGCTGAATATTACCTTCTTTAATCTCTAGAGCAATCAAGGCAACTGCATATACATTAGAGAGTTATTAATATCATGAAGAAAATCACAATAATACATAGAAAAGTGATCAATATATCCAAGTAAGGACTTTGCCTCTCCTCTACAAAAGATATGTGGATACAAAGGGTATTTGTGTTAGATTAATCTGTTAAGAATCTCTACAACAAAACACCTGAATGACTAAAGATATAAAGATCTCAAACAATATTTTATATAGTTCCTCCTAGTTAAAATCCTAATTGAATTGGGACAAAAGTATTCCCACCGAATTGTAGGATCTTACATTCTTATGGTACCTAAAGCTGCAGATTAACAATTTCGACCAGTTTAAAATGCATGCATGATGTAGTAGCAATTACTCCCTCAGGTCACAAAAGACTGTCATATGTCCATTCCAAATATTCGTAGACAAATCCCCAACGGCAACCAGAACCTCATTGAAGCATTTAAAGTAGACATCCTCATTCTCCTCTAATTGTACTCTCATAGCAATTAGGGTATATTTCCTGTTTCATTGGTCATAACCGATGACCAGGATCCCATTGTTAGCAGTTGGTCATTATAGTGATAAGAAAGAAGTAGGGTTGTTACTACCCACAGAGGGTCCTTACCAGTATAAAAAACTTCATGTGTCTTCCTTGTGATCGACTGCTCCTCATCTCCATTTTCTATTGGTAAGTTTGAATCGATGACAAAATGGTCTACACCTACTTGTTGGCCAATGTGGTAGCCAAGAGGAAGTTGGCCATGGACGCCGTGAGCACGCAGGGGAACACCGCACCACACGAGATCAGCACCACCGCCTCCATCTCCACCGCCACCTCCTCCCGTATCCAAGCCTATCAAGAACAACGAAGCCCGTATCAATGAAAGCCTACCAATTATCACCAAAGACAAGCAACCAAGAGAGAGCGGTGGAGGCTGTGCTGGCGGGCGCTCTGCGTCGAGCTCCGCTCCACCGTGCCGCGGGAGGCCGAGCTTGAGGATGGACTGCTCGGCGGCGGCGAGGCACGGGGCAGCGGGCGGCTGGCAGGCTGAGAGCGGGCGGGCGGCGTGGAAGCCGGACCAATGGGGCTAGGGATGGGGCGGATCGGAGGAGGCGGGGGGATGGGGCGAAGGAGGCGGGCGAGGGATGGGGAGGCGGGCGAGGGATGGGGCACGCGAGGTTTGGGGGAGGAGGCGCGAGGATGGGGGGCGGACGGTTTGGGGGAGGAGGCGCGGATGGGGCGCGACGGTTTGAGGCGGAGGAGGCGCGAGGATGGGGCGCTCGAGGGTTTGGGGCGGAGGAGGCGTGAGGGTATGGGGTGGAGGCGGCTGGAAATTTGAAGGAGGAGGCGCAGGACAGGGGAGGAGGCGGCGTGCTGGAAATTTGGGCGGAGGAGGCGCGAGGATAGGGGAGGAGCGGTCATGAAAATTTTTAGGGTTTCACAGTGCGAAAATTGTATGCTAGAAAGTAGAATAGCAGTCGATGATCAAAAGCCTCACGGGCTGAAGAAACCTCACATGTTTATGTTTCAATTATCCTCACGGTTCATGTAATACCGTCACAAAAATAGTGTATTTCCTTGGCGGCATAAGGAGCCCGACAGGAAAATTTATTTTTTGACGGTGCTACTGGACCCATCACAAAATTGATATTCCTCACGTTCTATGCGGGCCCGTCGGAAAAATTAAAGCCCGTGAGAGATGATCCGTTTTCTAGTAGTGTATGCAAAAGATTGAGTTCCTCGGGTCGGCAATTCATGCTTTGAACAGACAGGAAAGTAGAGCTATAGACTAGATCTATTTTACTAGACTAAGCAAGGAAATCATGATTTCATATTGTATGGAGTGGAGGCAACAACTGGTACTTTTCAGGAGGGATCTCTGATAAAACAATTCCTACGTGTGAAACATGAAATAATACTAGATAGTCTTGTGAAAAGTGTGGTGATTTGTTTTATTTGTGGCACAAAAGTAAATAATCGACGTACATGTTCAATGGTTTGTTATTTCTCGGTTAACTTATGCAATGTAATTTCATTTGACAAAACATTGCGGTAATCCATCTTGAACAAAGTTAGCATTTTCTGTACCATTTGACAGAAAGAGTGTGTTTGGTAAACGTGCCATTCAGTTATTTTCCATGTTATTGGTGATCATTCACTTAATCATGTATTAGACGTGTCGATAATTATTGGTTCTGCGCCTGCAATTCTTACTCGCTTAATAATGCGCACAATCGAGATCCACTACACTAGTTGCGCAATGGTTATATCTTTGTCTTTGGACAACAACAATGATTCCTTGCAGCTACTATCTTTTACATGGACAGACACTAAAGTCATGAAATATAAAATAAAAAGTAAACTGAAAACATAATGATAAAAATATGAAAACTAAAATATAGACACATGGATCGGATAAGTATATGTCTATATATGTATATGTATATATATGTATATGTATGTATGCTGTTGCATACACTCTGCAATTAAATTTAATTAGGTTTCTGTGAGATATGCTAAAAACGTATTACTTATTAATTACCATAGTGGTCTGATATATCTTATGACACATAGTGGTCTGATATATCTTATGACATTTATAAGAGAAAAAAGGCAAAACACTTTATCTGTCTTTGTAGACTACGCTAGCAAATCTTTCTTCTGGAGAAATAATTACTTTGGAATAGCAGCATAGCAATAGTTAAGTAGGTTTCCCAAAACCATGATGTGTTTTGATATTAATTAAATAAATTATTTCACTTGCCATAAAAGATCAATCTGGAGTCTTGCAAATTAGTCACGTAGCGTACCAAGTGGCAACAGATAGCATAAAAGATAAGGTCTACTTAGCTAGGAAGCACAAGTGCAATTGATATACGAAAAGAAATGTTATAAGCTGGGTGTGGCGTGGTTAAGAGATAATTTTGTCTCATCAGCTATATATGACCTTTCTAGATGGCATGAATGCATGGCTAGCTAGGTTAATTAGTTGAATTAGTGGTGCGGAGGAGGATCTCGGATGGGCATTCCCGAGATTTCGGTGTGGATGAGAGTGGTGCGGTTCGTTTCAGAGGCCGGCTGTGTGTACCCCAGAAATCAGAGGTGAAGGATGATATTCTTCGTGAGGCTCACAGGACTCCGTACTCTGTACATCCGGGAGAGACCAAGATGTATCAAGATCTGAAGCAGGTCTTTTGGTGGAAACGCATGAGGGTGGACATTGCTATGTATATCGCCTCTTGCGGCGTTTGTCGCTGGTGAAGGCCGAGCATAAGCGGCTGCCGGTTTGTTGCGCCTTTGGAAATACACGAGTGGAAGTGGGAGCATATCACTATGGATTTCGTGGTCGGATTGCCGCGCTCCCGAGGGCGAGACGCAGTTTGGGTTGTGGTGGACAGACTTACTAAGTCCGCGCACTTCATTCCGATGAAGACGTCCAATACAGCGCAAGATCTGGCTCCGTTGTATATCCGAGAGGTGGTGAGACTGCATGGTGTGCCTAAGTCAATTGTTTCTGACCGGGATGCCAAGTTTGTCTCTAAGTTCTGGCAGAGTCTTCAGGCTGCGTTAGGCACGACAGTTTCTCTCAGTACGGCTTTTCATCCTCAGACGGATGGTCAGTCAGAGCGGACCACTCAGACTTTGGAGGATATGCTCCGTGCTTGTGTACTGTCTTGGAAGGGCAGTTGGGAGGACCATCTGGCTTTGGTAGAGTTCGTTTATAACAATAGTTATCAGGCGAGCATCAAGATGGCTCTTTTTGAGGCTTTGTATGGCCGAAGGTGTGTTTCCCCTCTTTGTTGGGATGTAGTGAGTGAGAGGTCTTTGCTTGGTCCAGACCTTGTTCAGCAAACCGTGGAGAAAGTGCGGGTTACAAACCCGTTAGGGTAAGGTTACCTTCTTTTAATCTCTCTAGAGCTGAATGCAGAATATTACCTTCTTTGAATATTATCTTCTTTTAATCTCTCTAATGCTGAATGCAGAATATTACCTTCTTTTAATCTCTCTAGAGCTGAATATTACCTTCTTTTAATCTCTCTAGAGCTGAATATTACCTTCTTTTAATCTCTCTAGAGCAATCAAGGCAACTGCATATACATTAGAGAGTTATTAATATCATGAAGAAAATCACAATAATACATAGAAAAGTGATCAATATATCCAAGTAAGGACTTTGCCTCTCCTCTACAAAAGATATGTGGATACAAAGGGTATTTGTGTTAGATTAATCTGTTAAGAATCTCTACAACAAAACACCTGAATGACTAAAGATATAAAGATCTCAAACAATATTTTATATAGTTCCTCCTAGTTAAAATCCTAATTGAATTGGGACAAAAGTATTCCCACCGAATTGTAGGATCTTACATTCTTATGGTACCTAAAGTGCTGATTAACAATTTCGACCAGTTTAAAATGCATGCATGATGTAGTAGCAATTACTCCCTCGGTCACAAAAGACATCATATGTCCATTCCAAATATTCAGACAAATCCCCAACGGCAACCAGAACCTCATTGAAGCATTTAAAGTAGACATCCTCATTCTCCTCTAATTGTACTCTCATAGCAATTAGGGTATATTTCTGTTTCATTGGTCATAACCGATGACCGGGATCCCATTGTTAGCATTGGTCATTATAGTGATAAGAAAGAAGTAGGGTTGTTACTACCCACGAGGGTCCTTACCAAGATAAAAACTTCATGTGTCTTCCTTGTGATCGATCGCTCCTCATCTCCATTTTCTATTGGTAAGTTTGAATCGATGACAAAATGGTCTACACCTACTTGTTGGCCAATGTGGTAGCCAAGAGGAAGTTGGCCATGGGCCGTGAGCACGTGGGGAACACCGCACCCACCGAGATCAGCACCACCGCCTCCATCTCCACCGCCACCTCCTCCCGTATCCAAGCCTATCAAGAACAACGAAAGCCCGTATCAATGAAAGCCTACCAATTATCACCAGCACAAGCAACCAAGAGAGAGCAGGCGGAGGGCCAGGCCTGAGCAGGCGCTCTGCACGTCGGAGCTCCGCTCCACCGGCGGCGCGGAGGCCGAGCTTGAGGATGGACTGCTCTCGGCGGCGGCGAGGCACGGGGCAGAGCTCGGCTGCCGCGCAGGCTGGCAGGCGGGCGGGCAGCGTGGGAAGCCAACCAGCGGGGCTAGGGATGGGGCGGATCGGAGGAGGCGGGCGAGGGATGGGGCGAAGGAGGCGGCGAGGGATGGGGAGGCGGGCGAGGGATGGGGCACGCGAGGGTTTGGGGCGGAGGAGGCGCGAGGGGATGGGGCGCGACGGTTTGGGGGAGGAGGCGCGAGGATGGGGCGCGACGGTTTGGGGCGGAGGAGGCGCGAGGGGGGGCGCTCGAGGGTTTGGGGCGGAGGAGGCGTGAGGGTATGGGGTGGAGGCGGCGGCTGCGGAAATTTGGGGCGGAGGAGGCGCAAGGGGACAGGGGAGGAGGCGGCGGCTGCGGAAATTTGGGGCGGAGGAGGCGCGAGGGGATAGGGGAGGAGCGGCGGCTGCGAAAATTTTTTAGGGTTTCACAGGCTGCGAAAATTGTATGCTAGAAAGTAGAATAGCAGGTCAGATGATCAAAAGCCTCACGGGCTGAAGAAACCTCACATGTTTATGTTTCAATTATCCTCACGGTTCATGTAATACCGTCACAAAAATAGTGTATTTCCTTGGCGGCATAAGGAGCCCGACAGGAAAATTTATTTTTGCGACGGTGCTACGCGGACCCATCACAAAAATTGATATTCCTCACGTTCTATGCGGGCCCGTCAGAAAAATTAAAGCCCGTGAGAGATGATCCGTTTTCTAGTAGTGTATGCAAAAGATTGAGTTCCTCGGGTCGGCAATTCATGCTTTGAACAGACAGGAAAGTAGAGCTATAGACTAGATCTATTTTACTAGACTAAGCAAGGAAATCATGATTTCATATTGTATGGAGTGGAGGCAACAACTGGTACTTTTCAGGAGGGATCTCTGATAAAACAATTCCTACGTGTGAAACATGAAATAATACTAGATAGTCTTGTGAAAAGTGTGGTGATTTGTTTTTATTTGTGGCACAAAAGTAAATAATCGACGTACATGTTCAATGGTTTGTTATTTCTCGGTTAACTTATGCAATGTAATTTCATTTGACAAAACATTGCGGTAATCCATCTTGAACAAAGTTAGCATTTTTCTGTACCATTTGACAGAAAGAGTGTGTTTGGTAAACGTGCCATTCAGTTATTTTCCATGTTATTGGTGATCATTCACTTAATCATGTATTAGACGTGTCGATAATTATTGGTTCTGCGCCTGCAATTCTTACTCGCTTAATAATGCGCACAATCGAGATCCACTACACTAGTTGCGCAATGGTTATATCTTTGTCTTTGGACAACAACAATGATTCCTTGCAGCTACTATCTTTTACATGGACAGACACTAAAGTCATGAAATATAAAATAAAAAGTAAACTGAAAACATAATGATAAAATATGAAAACTAAAATATAGACACATGGATCGGATAAGTATATGTCTATATATGTATATGTATATATATGTATATGTATGTATGCTGTTGCATACACTCTGCAATTAAATTTAATTAGGTTTCTGTGAGATATGCTAAAAACGTATTACTTATTAATTACCATAGTGGTCTGATATATCTTATGACACATAGTGGTCTGATATATCTTATGACATTTATAAGAGAAAAAAAGGGCAAAACACTTTATCTGTCTTTGTAGACTACGCTAGCAAATCTTTCTTCTGGAGAAATAATTACTTTGGAATAGCAGCATAGCAATAGTTAAGTAGGTTTCCCAAAACCATGATGTGTTTTGATATTAATTAAATAAATTATTTCACTTGCCATAAAAGATCAATCTGAGTCTTGCAAATTAGTCACGTAGCGTACCAAGTGGCAACAGATAGCATAAAAGATAAGGTCTACTTAGCTAGGAAGCACAAGTGCAATTGATATACGAAAAGAAATGTTATAAGCTGGGTGTGGCGTGGTTAAGAGATAATTTTGTCTCATCAGCTATATATGACCTTTCTAGATGGCATGAATGCATGGCTAGCTAGGTTAATTAGTTGAATTAGTGGTGCGGAGGAGGATCTCGGATGGGCATTCCGAGATTTCGGTGTGGATGAGAGTGGTGCGTTCGTTTGAGGCCGGTGTATACCCCGTAAATCGAGGTGAAGGATGATATTCTTCGTGAGGATCACAGGACTCGTACTCTGTACATCCGGGAGAGACCAAGATGTATCAAGATCTGAAGCAGGTCTTTTGGTGGAAACGCATGAGGCTGGACATTGCTATGTATATCGCCTCTTGCGGCGTTTGTCAGTAGGTGAAGGCCGAGCATAAGCGGCCTGCCGGTTTGTTGCAGCCTTTGGAAATACCTGAGTGGAAGTGGGAGCATATCACTATGGATTTCGTGGTCGGATTGCCGCGCTCTCCCCGAGGGCGAGACGCAGTTTGGGTTGTGGTGGACAGACTTACTAAGTCCGCGCACTTCATTCCGATGAAGACGTCCAATACAGCGCAAGATCTGGCTCCGTTGTATATCCGAGAGGTGGTGAGACTGCATGGTGTGCCTAAGTCAATTGTTTCGACCGGGATGCCAAGTTTGTCTCTAAGTTCGGCGAGTCTTGAGTTGCGTTAGGCACGACAGTTTCTCAAGATGCGGCTTTTCATCCTCAGACGGATGGTCAGTCAGAGCGGACCACTCAGACTTTGGAGGATATGCTCCGTGCTTGTGTACTGTCTTGGAAGGGCAGTTGGGAGGACCATCTGGCTTTGGTAGAGTTCGTTTATAACAATAGTTATCAGGCGAGCATCAAGATGGCTCTTTTTGAGGCTTTGTATGGCCGAAGGTGTGTTTCCCCTCTTTGTTGGGATGTAGTGAGTGAGAGGTCTTTGCTTGGTCCAGACCTTGTTCAGCAAACCGTGGAGAAAGTGCGGAGGTTCGTCAGAACTTGTTGGCTACTCGAGCCGACAAAGAGTTATGCGGACTTCGGCCGTGAGTTGGAGTTTGCGGTTGGTGACCTTGTGCTCCTTCGAGTGTCGCCAACTAAGGGCATTGTTCATTTTGGTACCACTGGGAAGCTTAGCCCGAGGTACATTGGCCCTTTTCCAGTGGTTGCTCGTGTGGGTTGTTTGGCTTATCGTTTGGAGTTGCCGAGCTCATTGAGCGGTGTGAACAACGTCTTCCATGTGTCTATGCTGAGGAAGTATTTACGGGATCCCGAGCACAAGATTGACCTGGGGCAGGTCACGGTGGATCAGGATCTCACTTTGGAGAGTCGCCTAGAGCACATCTTGGATACTTCAGAGCGGGTCTTGAGGAATAAGACCATCAAGTATCTGAAGGTCCTTTGGACGTTTTAGTCCGAGAGGGAGGCTACGTGGGAGTTTGAGGATCAAATGCGAAAGAAGTAACCCGAGCTCTTCGAGGCTGGTGAGTACTCGTAGTTGTGGTTTTTGTTTTTCCTGTGGATTGCTCTTTGCTTTGTTGTTCTCTTGCTTTGTGGGTTGAGGTGTTAGATTCGAGGACAAATCCTTTTAAGGTGGGCAGAATGTAATACACTGAACGTCGTTACGGCATAAGTTTTTAAAACAATCACGGAAGGGAAAAATAAAAATTGTAAAACATTGAAAAGGAATAAAATATATTAAAAATTATTTTAAATTTCAGAAGTGGGCTGCCTAGGAGGTGGGCCGACCACCCTTGGGACAAGGCCCAAGGGGGGCCGCCAACCCCCACCCCTTGCCGCACCCCCCATATAAACCCTAGGTTTTCTCCCCTCTCCCTTCCCCCTCCATCCAGCCGCCACCCCTGCTCTTCTTCCCCATTGGTGACCGCCTCTCCCAAGGAGATCCCCCCAAGTGCTGCTGCCATTGGAGGAGAAGCAAGGAGAAGGAAGGAGAAGAAGGAAGGAGAAGGAGAGGAGAAGAAAGAAGAAGAAGAAGAAGAGGAGGAGGAAAAAAGTGTGGAAATTCTTCATCGTGGTATTTTTTTCCTATCCCAAACCCTCTGTTGTTATGAACAATTAGGGTTCTTGGCACAGATTTTGATGGTAGTTAATAGATTAATTGCCCGATTAGAGATTAGCTGCTGCCTGCCTGTAGATTGATTCGCACAGCGCGTTTGTCCTCGCGGATTTGACCTAGTAAAAGAATTTTCCTGCATACTCTCCCAAAATAAAAGTTGTAGAGGACTTCCATGTGCATGTTCTGTAATTGTTTCGTAATTTTTGGCCGTGGAATTTGGGAGATACGGGGTCGGGAATACCATTGTTCGCCAGGCGAGTAGATTGGTACAGACCGACGGTAATTAGGAGATTTGAGGTAGTAAATGATTTTATTGCTCATGGCCGTAATTGAGAAAATTGTAGATAATCTGGTAATTTATCTTCTGTAGAAATTTCATAATTTTTGAACCTCTGTAGTGTTTCTGGGACGCGATTAAACATTGCTGTCCAATCTGCCAGAACAGAGTTCTTCCTCTGTTTTGGGCATTAAATTACCCCTAGCTGTGGTCAAAATAAAAATATTTGTTCTACATAACAATTGTAGGTTTTTAAGTCATGAATCCAGAGAGGTATCATTTGCTATATTTAGATCATTATTTTTAAAGATACAAAATTATGAAGCAGCGCTGCTGTAGAGGGTAATTTAATGAATTGTCGAGCGGAGAAGAGTTTGTGCGGGTTCGGGGTTCTAACGTCGTCTTTAATATTTTAAGTCATGTTTGTATGCTGTGGTTGTGTACTGAGAGTTGTCTTTTAGATATGTGGTCTTGTCCCTGGCGCTCTTGATTTTACTTCTTCATTGGATTGAGGCAAGTGAACGTGGCGGTAGTTGCTACCGTTTAACTTGTTATTCCTTCTACTTGCAATTTACATTATTATCTTAATTTGATACATGATGCCATGATTGCATGATATTTTAATTGTGGAGATGATAGCAAATATTTATCCATTGATATGTTGATATTATGCTAGTAGACATGTGGAATTCTTACTTAATGTTATAATGCGGACATGAAAATAACATATGGTGGATATGGATATGTTGAGAGCATGATAATGCACCTTGTAGATGAATTAATGTGATTAATAAATTATCATATCATTCATGTCATAACATGTCATTTGCATATGTGGATGTCACCGCACTTAGCTGCGACCGTCGCCACAAACATCGTATATTGCCGTGTACGATGCACCTTTGCGCCATGAAGCATCGTATATTGCCGTAATCGATGTATTGCAATTCCTGCCCTAGCGAGTGATGTGGAGCATAGCATGAAGCATTCATATGCATTTAATTGATATTTAAATGACTGCATTCATATGCCATTTAAATCTGAAAATTGAAGAGGTATGATTCATGGAAGGTAGTGGTGGTTTATTAATTGCGGACACGAATTGTGGTTGTGAATGTATGGATTAAATGATGATGTTTATTTGTTCGTAGTTTGAATAACTTGTTAAACTATTTGCTTGCTAAGATTTTTATCTCACCCTTGTTTCCCCCTCCCTACAGGTGGACTTTGAGCATGCATTGAGAAGGGTAGAGCAGCACCACATTGTTGCACATGGATTTTGTTTTAATGCTGAAATAAAGTTGAAAGAACTCTAGTCTTTGCTTAACTATCCTGTTGATGAATGATTCATCTTATTAATGTTTAATTCGAACCGTTCCTTTGGTTATTATGTTAGAGTTGATTATGAATAATAAATTGTTATTACTATTCTGTTTATTCCTTAGTTGTTTTTGCTTCCGCTTATAATATTTTGTATTATCTTATTTATTAATTATTGCCAGTTTATGTTATCGTGTAAATTGGCTAGTTGTGGAGCGCTTTAGTAGCATCCCGGGTAATGTGGGTCTTGGGGTGTTACAATAGAATTCATACTATTGGCCTATGCCCTAGAGAGTAGGCAGTCCGAGGGATCTTTGATGCGAGGATGGATATTTATATGGTGGTCTTTTGTCCTTCTTGTGATCATATTCCTATTCTTTAGCTTTGCCAAACACAATGAATTAACTGTAGGTGTGGCTTGTAGTCGATACTACCATAAAATATCTAGCCTTATGAGTCTTCTTGTATTGATCTGATTAGCTCCGAGTCCAGGTTGTCGCACCTCTAAAATATACGTCGCAATAGCTCTTCGACATTTTTGTCTCGTAGTGCAACCCCCCTTAAAATGGATACCACTAGTCATTATTCGTCTCTTGAGCTCTAGGCATGATGGGTCTGTGGCGAGTTGGAGACTCATCCGTGGTACTTCACCGCTTGGTCAAGAATAGGTTTTGGAAGCAACCTTCGGGTTAGTGGTCTTGTCTTCCACAAAGAAAACATATGACCGAGTTGGAATAGTTTATGGATCATTGGTAGGCGCAAGGTCTTTTCTCTTCATATTGTTGACGCATTCCTTGAGTCAACAATTAATTCCAACTTGTCCTTGAGTGCCTTGGCTTTGGCTAGCTATCGCTTTGCTTTGGTAGATCTGACTGGGTTTGCAGCAACAAGGTGAGAGGGAATGGCATGAGATAAGAATTGAGTCGTGGGGATAAGGTAATCTAATCCCATTCTAATTTCAAGAGAGCACACCCAGGAAGCTAGGGTGATACAAAAATCACACAACTTCAAAAACAAGCTTTCCCCATGACTACGAAATAGGACGCCAGAGGGCAAGAAGGCAGTACACAGTGCCAAAATGAAATCTTACGACAATACAACGTCTATTCGGGGGAGCACGCAAAAGAGAGTACAGGGTTCATCTGCATAACCTATTTAAAATAGGACCACCTTATCTTCATGAACATCGTCAGCATTCCTAACCGTAAATTTTTGGAGTAAGGTACGAGAAAAGGATCAAAAATTTTCCTTTTTAATCAATAGACAGAATAGGAAAGTATTTGGGGGTATTTTAATTGATATCAATACTCATTCCTGTGTTATCATTATTATTATTATTATTATTTTAATACAACTTTGTGGCAAAATGGATTTTTTTAACCAAGGGTGATAAAACCAAATATGGAAAATATGTTTGTACCAACATAACTCTTTCAAAGGTAACACCCCAAGGTTAACCCTAAGGATTTATTTTTGAGAAGCAAGGTCTTTGTTGGGAAACTTTCAAGAAATAACTATATTTTGAACTATTTGAGAAACCAAGGTAATTTTTATAAATTTTAGGTAGTAGTTGAACTTATGGAAATTTCCTCGGAAGATTGCTCCGGCTCGGTGGAATTGGTCCGAGGTGGCTCCAATCGACGGCGGGCCGGATGGCCGGTGCTGGAAAAGGAAATGGCTCACCGGCAATTAAAGGGCTCTGAGCTCAATTGCTTTTGGTGGGAGGATGTAGAGGACGCGGCGAAGCGATTGGGAGGCTTCCCGGGCTTTATAGGCGGCCGGGCGCGGCTGGACACGAGCGGCACCGCGCGGGATAGGCGACGGTGTCGAGCGGCGTTGGCAGGCGGCGATTGTCAGTGGGCGGGGCGGCTCGGTCATGATGTCCCTACGCCGCTGCTCAGCTTCGCTCGCGCGACCGTGTTGTGCGGCTTTGGCAGAAGCAGTGCGGAGGAGTGGGGGTCCGGGCGCGCGCGGGGAAGAGGAGAAAGAAGGAGGGCCCGTGCGGGTCGGGCCCGCTGGCCAGGGAGAGGAGGCGGAGAGGGAGCCGGGCAGACGGAGGTTGGGCCGGGCTGCGGCGGCGGCTCGGCCTTGGGTGGTGGGAGGCGGTGCGGCGGCGCTACTGTGTGCCAAGGGTGCAGGAAGAGAGAGAGAAAGAAGGGAGCAAGGCGGCAGGAGAAACAGGAGAAAGAGAGAGAGAGAGAAAGGGTGGGCCCACATGTAAGAGAGAGAGAGAGAAAGGAAGGTGCAAGAAAATGATTTTTGGAGTTTGGCTTGTTATCTAAAATTTAGATTTTTATTTAAGCTTTGTATGTAATGTTGGATTCTTGGTTCAAGTCTTGGTTCAATTATCTGGATACAAAATATAATAGTCTCCTATTTTGATTTTATTAAATTTTTGCTACAGATTGTATATAAATTTTTTTCAATGTCCGTATTTGGGTTTCATACGCTATTATTTCCAAAAATGAAATTTTATATTTTAACTCGGGTTTCTCCTCCTTATCTTGGAAAATCTTTTGATTTGGACTTAAAATTTTTATTTCCATTATTTCCACATCTCCTTCATGGCTTATTAGTGTTTATTTTCATAGACTTCCAATTATTGGAACCTCAACCAAATTCAAGGAAACACCATCAAAATCTGAATTCCAATAAAATATATTGCAAAATAATTTAAGAGCTTTGTATTTTCAAATTTAAATTTTTCAGGATGTTATAGTTGCAACATAGACGATCAGGCTAGTAAAGTCGTCTAAGATAACTACGCTATAGCTTAACACTGATAGATTCTATAAAACTATCTATGATGAGGTGTCTAGTATGGCTTTCTCTGTAGTAGTGGATCTCTCTGATAAAAAATTTATACTTGTGAAACATGAAATAATAGTAGATAAGTGTTGGGACCCGGAGAAATAACTCCAAAACCCTCTATGTTAATCGTACTATCCCAGGAAAAGCTAGTGCACATAGTGATAACAAAGACAAATATCATACATAATAACAAACTTTATTTAACTAATATGAGCACGATGGCCAAAGTTTACAATAGCGTGAAGAAGACGGTGGAAGAATAACAATAAGCGCCCATCCGGCCTTCCCACAAGGTGAATGACTGTAAGACGTGGCCTAGTCGTAATCCTCACCGAAGTCGTCGAAGGCTTCTTCTGAAAGAGTTAAATTGAGCAACATAAGTACAAAAAGTACTCCACAAGTTACACCAGGAGGTTTAACAGAGTTAATGCATGCATATGGAATATCAAAGGAAGGCATAATATGGTTAATTTGCATAAAAAACAACATTTGAAGTAAATATCATAAAGTAAGTGCAAAAGCGAAATTTCATATAGTAAGTAAAACAACATTGCAATCAAAATAAATAACGTTAGTGCGGTCCATCCCTACACCAACCTATCCACGGGCATCCCACGCGGACCATCTTTTCTCAAAAACAAACTCGTATGGATTCCATCCATCCATACGGTATTGAAAATCTCTCATGGATTCCACCCATCCATAAAGTTTTGAAAATCTCTCATGGATTCCATCCATCCATAAGGTTTTCATAAACCATTTTCAAAAACAAAGTCTAATCCATGAAAAACTTCACTCAGCTTGCCCATGACCATGGGCACGGCTATCTAGGATAGGTTATACACTTTGCAGAGATTGTACAGCTTTACCCACAAGACATGATCATCCCATATTGCCACCGAATAATCACACTTCCTTTGGTGTGCGGCGAGGGGATCATGACAAGGCCTTTACAATGCTAGGCCTTCAACCTAGCCAAGCCAACATTGAAGTTTCACAACAACTTGAATCCACAAGTTGGAGCCCCCTATTGAGCCGAGTGCGACTTTTCATGGCCTCACGCCACGCTCACTTTCAACCTACTGTGAGACTCGGGTTGGGACCCATAAATTGATTAGTCAAGATTATCCCATACCGGCCTTGTGGTATCTGATAGGGCTTTGCAACATGAGCTCACTGCATCGGTCCTTCTTGACTTAGGCACCAACCACATACCCCTTGTGCCTGGCAATCAACATTGCATCACCAAACAACAATGCCTAAGTCTAAACCGAGTTTTATACTTTGTTTGGAAATAATTTCATAAACATTCTTAACTCACCATAGTCAAGAATACATGATAAAAGTTTATCATTTCATGTGAAAGATTGTCCCAATCCATAATCATTATAAGCATAACTAAGCATTTCTACAAAAATTTCTAGTTAATACTAATGTACTAACTAGGTTTTATCTAGGGTTGATAAGGTATAATGGTACTCAATATCAAGTTTGGCTGTCCAAAGAATTTGGGTATAACTAGAGTTCAAAACTGAATTTAAACTAGTCTTGAATAAAATTACGCATGAATAATAATTTAAAAACAACATAAATAATTTAAAATATTAGGATCAATATGGTCAAAGGTGTAACTTGCCTTGCTTGAAGTCTTGATGTTGCGAATCATCGAAATTGTATTCTCCGGAATAGTCGAAATCTATACGCGAAGAACTAAAGCAAATAAATTCAAATAAAAGCCAAAAAAATATAAAATATATATTGAGGGATAGATTATGATTTTATATGAATTTAGCAGGAACAATCAATGGATTCGGAGTTCGGACGGAGGAGAACGAGCTATCTAAAGTTTGTCACGCAAGAAAATGCTGAAAAAGAAAAAAATTACTGTTCATCCGAGAGTTGCTAGAGCCGGCGAGAGGAGCCAAAAATTTGTGGTTGGTTTTCGGAGGAAAGGAGGGAAGTGCAGCATAGAACACGGAATGGTGTAGCTAGAAAAATTATCGGCTAAGCTGCAAACTCAACGGAGACGATACAATAGACATTTGAACGACGACGGTAGAGAAAAAGGAAAAACTTGATATCTTGATGCTCGGTGAAGCGAATCTAAAACCACTTGGAAGGTAGCTACCTGGGATGGTTTGGCACGATATAACGCGAACGGATTGGGGAAAAACACCACGGATGGATGGGGACACGAGATGCCATTGTAGGCCATGGCGAGGTGTCGAGGCGAAAATTTGTGGAGGCTTTTTAGAGAAAAGGAAGGGAGCACGGCGTAGAACGCGGTGAGGCAAATCTAAGAAAAATTATTGCACAGGCTAAAACTCAACAGAGACGATGAATCGACGTTGGGAGTCAAAAATGGTAATTTTCGCGGAAAGCTTAATTTCTGACGATTGGCTCCACAAAAAATTAAATAAAAATAGCAGATAAATTTCTTGGAGGCCAGGACATGATATGACGTGAACAAAAATCAAAGCGCTTACCGAAAAATAGTAGATAAATTATCATTCACGAAGGCATGGTTTCAGTGTCTGGCTCGATAAGGTCGACGAGGACTGGGAGTCTTCAATTGATGGCGATGAAAGCACGGCGTAGAACGAGTCGAGGTAAACTCAATGGTACAGTGGCTCGACCAAAGAACATCGGATGGTGGCGAACACGGCAGAGAAGACATTCGGCGACCGTGGGTTGACATCGGCGTTCCGAACAAACGGAGAGGAGTTAGTAGGTGGGATTTGTGGCGAAACAAAGAGAAGAATGAGGGAACACAATACTCACCTCGGTTATGATGGAACATGCACGGTCGGCTCGCGGCGGGAGAGAAGCGGCGCACGATTTGGCCACGATGGTCGGCGAAGCTCCGTGACGAAGGAAGCACCAGCGTGAGAACGCGTGAAGCGAAGCAAGTGGTGTGGTCAAAAGTGGCGAAACCCCACTATAGGCGGCGAAAACAACCAAGGAACGGCGCGGTTCACACAAGAAAAATGGCGATTGGGAGAGAAGAATGGGAGAGAGGACTTGAGGTTTTGGAGATGACTGAGGATGAGGAGGGGCACCCGGTGCTCCTTTCTATAGGCGTGGAGGTGGACCGGAGAGGGAGATCAAATGACCATATTAATTAGAGCAACGGTTTCATTTTCGTGTAAATTAGCATAAACGAGGAGGGAAACGATTGGGAATGGAGGAGTCTTGAAGTAAGCAAGTGAATGCACTTTATTGCAAGAAAAATTGTGAAGGATTTCATGAGGATTGAAGAGGTCAAAGAAACGGCCATGGCGGCATCGCTCGGGACGGAACCGAGCGGACGCATTGGAGAAGAAAGGAGGAGAGAGAAATAGGAAAAATAAAATAAATTCAAAAATTCAACAAAATTCCACAAAAATCCTTGGTGTCCGCAAATATAAAATAAAATAATTTCAGATTTAATTGAAGTATATTTTAACCATTTAAAATATTTTTATTTTCTAAGCTTTAATTTAATCCAAATAAATTCAAAAATTCCAAAAACATGGAAAGAGGATATAAATGGATAGATTGGAAATTTTGAAGACTTTAGAAATTTTAATGGACTTATTTGGAATTAAAATGAAGAAATATGTACTTTGGAAGTTTGAAAGGAGAGAAAAGAATAAACGATTTTCGGAACTTTTTAGCGAAAAAATTAGATTATGATGTAAGCAGTGAGTTTGATTTTCGGTGGAATTATTTTATATTGAAATTGTTTTTATATAAATCCAAAATATCTTTTACTTAATAATATTTTAAGTTTTCAATTAAATTACTTTTAAGAAAAGCTTTTGTAAAAGTTGAAAACAAGCAAATAAAATCTCCAAAATTTTGGCAACCAAAGAATACTTGATTTTATTTTAAATTAAATTAATTTTAAATAGTTTTTACTGAAAATTTTGAAATAAACAGCTGGGCTGTTACAATAAGCTTGTGAAAAAGTGTGCTGATTTGTTTTTATTTGTGGTACACAAGTAAATAATCAACGTACATGATCAATGGTTTGTAATTTCTCAGTTAACTTATGCAATGTAACTTCATTTGACAAAACATTGCAATAATCCATCATGAACAGAGTTAGCATTTTTCTATACCATTCGAGAGAAAGAGTATGTTTGGTAAACAAGCCATTCAGTCATTTTCCGTGTTATTGCTGACAAAATTATTATCATTCACTTAATCATGTGTATGACGTGTCAAAAAATATTCATTCTTCACTTGCAATTCTTACTCACTTAATAATGGACACAATCAAGATCCACTACACTAGCTACGCAATGGATATCTTTGTCTTTGGACAACAACAATGATTCCTTGGAGCTAATCTCTTTTGCATAGACAAATACTAACATTTTATTCTTCCTTCTTGATATTCTTTAATTCCTATAGAATAGTTTTAGAGCATAATTATCTTGAAGCATTTTTACTTCCCATGGTTTCTGTTTAATTTGCTGTATGAGATTATATGTTAGTATATTGTTATTCAAGGCTGATCAAAGGTAGAAAGCACCATCGTCAGTGCACACGGGCGCCCCCTAGCACAAACCCTAGGTACTACGTCTTCTTCCCCAGTGACTCTCCTAACCTCTGTAATGATGTTTCACTTCTGTACGGGGTGAAAACCCTATCTTTCTCTGGTTCGACGATCTTGTCATGTGACTCAAGATTGCTTTAATCTATGTTCTTGTTTTGCTCGTGCTAGTCTATTTAATATAATGATTATTTCAATTGATGATGATCTAGTAGTTGTCTATTGTCTTAGCCCTAGATGTAGACATGGTGTCTAGATCTAGTAAGCCGATGTATATCGCATAGTGCGTAGCTCATTTGGTGGTTGATCGCCCCTTCATGACAAGGAGTACCCCAAATGGATACTAAATCCACTCCTGCACCTCATGATAAGAAGAGGGGGAGACTTTCGGGCACACAAGACTTAATTAGATGGAGACATGTGCTGAAGCAAAAGCCTGAACAAGATAAATCACTGCACAAGTGAGTAGAACAAACTCAACCTAATGGTGATAAAATCTCAAAGTTAGGCCATCCTGAGGATTGTAACCCTAATGAAACTTTGCATTCACAATTTGACACTATGACGTTGGAACACCTAGACTCCTTTGTTGTGGGAAATCATGAGGAGTTGGAAGAAGTAAATGAAGAAATTTCCACGAAATATGTGGATTTAGGAAAGTCACATAAAACAAAGACTACAACTATAATAAAGAAATTTAACATGGATGAATCTCATCCTTTCAAGAACCCCATGGTAGTTCGATCCCTAGGTGTTGATAAAGACCCATTTAGATCTATTATGGAAAATGAGAAAATTTTAGGACCTGAGGTTCCATACTTAAGCATCATAGGAACACTGATGTACCTTGCAAACTATAATGAGCCTGATATTATGTTTGTGGTCAACTTGTTGGCTAGACATATTACAGCTCCAACCAGAAGGCATTGGGTTGGCATTAAGACCCTTCTTAAATACCTCCAAGGTACACAAAAGATCTTGACCATGGTGGAATATAGGGATGCTAACTATCTGTCCAATCCCTATAGTGCCAAATCTCATACTGGGTTTGTATTTCTGTGGTGGTTAATGTGTTTCGCTCAAGCGAGGGGAGTGTTACAAACCCGTTAGGGTAAGGGTTTTGTGCAATTTCCAAAACAGCCCCTAAGGGCCTTAGCCTATAATTAGAAACCACTTTGTACAAGAGATGATTGATTGCTAAAAATGAAATCAAAATCGGTTCCCACTATATTGTATATCTCATTGTCTTCCAAATGTCTGATATTGGTTTGGTGTTTTTCATCCACTACTATGATTATCTAATAGTTTGTGTCATGTCAGAGAGAGAGAGAGACACAATGAGAGACTAGCTAGTTGTTGTGCAATACATGTGTCAACTTCCGAGGACCGGTTTGGTGGTTAGTGGGTAGAGCCTTGGGAGTATAATTCCACCTATCAAAGCTGTTTCTTAAGTCTATAGGATGCAATTTTTATCTTTAGTTTTCATTAACATACACTTGAAAAAAAACACAAGTGCTCCCCTGGTTTAAAAATATAGGTTGTGAATGCAATTTTAATGATCATTTCTCTCTTTTGCTTATACTTGTCATCTTTCTCCAACATTGATGAGTAGACATCGTACAATCTATTCTCTCTTCCTCCCATCAAGTAAACAAAAGGATATCATAGTCCTTTGCATCTACCATCTTCTTTATCTTATAAATTGGCTAGGTTCTTTTGGACTTCGTGCTTATGGCGTTTGCTATAGTAACTAGCTTTCAAGCGGTGGGTCTTTTCATGGTGGGGTCTACAAGTCGATTGTAGGAGACACTGTAGTGACTTAAGCTATACTGACCAAAATCATATGCGACTATCTATCTCTCCGTACTCTCTTGTGAACAGCTAGAATTCAAAAGCCAATAACCAAAAGACATAAGCCACAACCCAAAAGAACTCACTTGTTGATGCCCTTAATACCCTGCATAGTCAAATTATGTCTCTCTAATAAAAGTACACTAATCTTAAAGTAAGCGAAAAGGTAAGTAACATTTATCTATCATTCATTATGCTTTAAAATTATGCAAATCACTATTGAGGGAAGTGTAGAAGCACCTCCCTAAAATGAAACGGAGGGAATACAATATTAGTCACATCTAAGTTACAATTCCCCAGTGGATATAATGCGCTAACTACTATTAGCATTTTGTCTAGAGGCTTTCTCCAATTGCGTGTCTGTCTCCTTCTAGATTGTTAAATGTCTCTCAAACGTGGCTATATATGTCCAGTTTGTCCATGTTTATTATTAATTAACACATGCCCTGCAGTCAAGATAACACAGGTGAGCTTTTCTTTATGGAACTTCATCGTATTTTTGTTCAACATGGTTCAAATCAATTTCCATTACTTAATTCTGAACTTTCCAATCTATGTACTTCCATGTAGAATACTGAAAGATGAAGGCCTCGATGGTGGTGGTGTTCATTATGACGGCGATGCTGATGATGTTAACAATTGCTTACTCTGGTAGCGCAATTTCTCATGGAATGAAGGCCGAAGAAGCCACCTCGGTTGCATGTTCTCATGGAATGAAGGCCGAAGAAGCCAGCTCGGTTGCAAGCAATGGAGGAAGCAGCTTTACAAGTGGCATAGCTCATGGAAGGAAGCTGATGTCAGATGCAGCCGGTACCAATTCACCCAGCGTCTCCGGTACTGATTCGAATCACTTCATGACTGCCAAAGAGTACAGGAACTACATGAGCCAGTTTCCCCATCATCCGTGAACGCGAGTTTACATCTGTGTGTGCTTGCTATATATGCCTAAATATATGTTGATTTGTCTGTATTTGTCTGCATGGATGTCGATTTGTCTAATATGTTGCAAGTCCAAATAATCTCCTGGGCTGCATGAAATGCTCTGTAATGCATGTACTGTAAGTTGCTGAATCAATACTAAGACCATAATAAATTTGTGTGTGCATACGCTGCTTGGGGAAGTTATGACAAGATCTATGATCAGTTAAACAGTGAATAATAAATATTCTGAGGACATTCTGTTAATCCTTTTAACAGGAAATTAACTGAGGTGTTGTGATATCAATACATTTGCGCATTTTTTTTCTATTTTGGTGAAATTTCCAAATTAGCCTTCATTCACATGGCTCTGTGTTATTGTACGAGGAATACTCTCTACGCTATACATCATTGTGTCAAACAATTAGCATTCAGAATAAAAAGAACAAACTAACTTGAGAATATATATGGAAATTTATTCTGCATGCATGTCCATTAGAATTTCTTCATGAAATAAGATATGTTATGCAAGGAGGTTTACATCGTCAATACAGTCATTGTCCAAATTATCAAATTAAAGGTATATTCATTATTTTGACGGACACTATACTCTGATTACTTAGTCTTCTGCATCGTCTCAGAGCTAGAAGGAATATACATCAGCAAGCCTATGATTCCATTTACCTTTATCACTGAACCCCATCCCCATGCTAGGTAGTCATATGTGTCACACTTTGCAATTATACATGCAATGACCTATGTGCTGACCACTGGCATTCTTGTCTGAAGAATAAAGCTTTCATCCTCCATGCATTCTGCTCGTTTGTATGGAGTAAGGCAACAACTGATACTTTTCTGGAGGGATCTCTGATAAACAATTCCTTCTTATGAAACATGAAATAATACTAGATAGGCTTGTGGAAAGTGTGGTGATATGTTTTTATTTGTGGCACAAAAGTAAATAATCAACGTACTTGTTCAATGGTTTGTAATTTCTCGGTTAACTTATGCAGTGTAACTTCATTTGACAAACCATTGCAGTAATCCATCTTGAACAAAGTTAGCATTTTTCTGTTCCATTGGTCGACAGAAAGAGTCTGTTTGGTCAACATGCCATTCAGTCATTTTCCGTGTTATTGGTGATCATTCACTTAATCATGCATAAGACGTGTCAAAAATTATTAGTTTTGCGCCTGCAATTCTTAATCACTTAATAATGTGCACAATCGAGATCCACTACAATAGTTGCGCAATGGTTATCTTTGTCTTTGGACAACAACAATGATTCCTTGCAGCTACTATCTTGTACATGGACCTTTTACATGGACAGACACTAAAGTCATGAAATATAAAATAAAAAGTAAACTGAAAACATAATGATAAAAATATGAAAACTAAAATATAGACACATGGATCGAATAAGCTAACAATGGATAATGCAGGCTTGGACTAACTGTGATGATAGAAAAAATAATGTTAATAAAAACCAAGAGGAGTATTCAAACTCAACAGGAAGGACCCGAAGATCCTCAGCGTTAACGATAGTGGTTGCAGTAGTTCAAACACTATAAAATCAAGCGCCTAAATATACATGTTTCTGTAAAACAATGCTTAATTAAATGTATGTATTTGTCTGCATGGATGTCGATTTGGCCTAATATGTTGCAAGTCTGGTAACTTATCTTAACTCCTAAGGTCTCATCCAAATAATCTCCTGGGCTGCATGAAATGCTCTGTGATGCATGTACTGTAAGTTGCTGAATCAATATTAAGACCATAATAAATTTGAGTGTGCATACGCTGCTTGGGGAAGTCTATGACAAGATCTATGATCAGTTAAACAGTGAATAATAAATATTCTGAGGACATTCTGTTAATCCTTTTAACAGGAAATTAACTGAGGTGTTGTGATATCAATACGTTTGCACATTTTTTTTTCTATTTTGGTGAAATTTCCAAATTAGCGCTTCATTCACATGGCTCTGTGTTATTGTACGAGTAATACTCTCTACACTATACATCATTCAGAATAAAAAGAACAAACGAACTTGAGAATATATAAGGAAATTTATTCTGCATGCATGTCCATTCGAATTTCTTCATGAAATTAAGATATGTTATGCAGGGAGGTTTACATCGTCAATACAGTCATTGCCCAAATTAAAGGTACATTCATTATTTTGACGAACACTACTCTTATTACTTAGTTTGCTGCATCGTCTCAAAACTAAAAGGAAAATACATCAGCAAGCTTATGATCCCATTTACCTTTTATCACTGAACCCCATCCCCATGCTAGGTAGTCATATGTGTCACATTTTGCAATTATACATGCAATGACCTATGTGCTGACCACTAGCATTCTTGTTTGAAGAATAAAGCTTTCATTCTCCATGCATTTAGCACTCGCTTTGCTGCCATATTCTGCTCGCTTTAACATTCACTTTGTATATGTCATGCCACGCTGTGCTCCTCGCTATAACTACTCTTGTCTACTTCATTTGTATGTGTTTAACAAGTCATTGTGAAGACTCAAACAAGTCTTGTAGTCTGCGGTGGTGCATTCTGCTAAGTTTCAGGGTACAGTTTTTACAGCTTGGTTTCCCCATATTGCTACTAGCTACCGGCGCCCACTGGATGCATGGAACGAGAAGCGAGAGAAACATTAGTGCTAGAGTTACTGAAATATATTATATGGAAGTTTAATTTGTGGTGACTTATGAGATAATGAATTGGTGTAATAATTTGGTTTTGTCCACGAGTTTACACTAGAACCACTGCCAGATAGAAAAATGAGACATAATGGCTATGAATGAGAACAGGAGTTTGGGAAACCCTATACATGCCATTAAATTTCTTCAAACTGATCAGTATTAACCACAGTTACAAGTGAGGTGAATACAAATTGGTGATATAAGTGACATACATTTGCAAAGATTTTTCGATATTGCTGGAAAAATCATCTGAGAATATTGATACGCAAGCAAAACTAGGTTGGCAGTTGTAAACAAGTTCTATGTACTCATATGATTTCAATTTGATATCTTGTAATCAGACATATTTCAATTTCGATGCCACGATATATTATTTTATGTTATATGCAAAAGTTGAGTTCCTCGGGTCGGCAATTCATGCTTTGAACAGGCAGGAAAGTAGAGCTATAGACTAGATCTATTTTACTAGACTAAGCAAGGAAATCATGATTTCATATTGTATGGAGTAGAGGCAACAACTGACACTTTTCAGGAGGGATCTCTGATAAACAATTCCTACTTGTGAAACATGAAATTATACTAGATAGGCTTGTGAAAAGTGTGGTTTTTTGTTTTTATTTGTGGCACAAAAGTAAATAATCAACGTACATGTTCAATGGTTTGTAATTTCTCAGTTAACTTATGCAATGTAATTTCATTTGACAAAACATTGCTGTAATCCAGCTTGAACAAAGTTAGCATTTTTCTGTACCATTTGACAGAGAGTGTGTTTGGTAAACGTGCCATTCAGTCATTTTCCGTGTTGTTGGTGATCTTCACTTAATCATGCGTAAGACGTGTCAAAAATTATTGGTTCTGCACCTGCAATTCTTACTCACTTAATAATGCGCACAATCGAGATCCACTACACTAGTTGCACAATGGTTATCTTTGTCTTTGGACAACAAGGATTCCTTGCAGCTACTATCTTTTACATGGACAGACACTAGAGTCATGAAATATAAAATAAAAAGTAAACTGAAATCATAATGATAAATATATGAAAACTAAAATATAGACACATGGATAAGCTAGCAATGGATAATGCAGGCTTGGACTAGCTAACTGTGATGATCTAAAAAATAATGTTAACAAAAAACAAGAGGAGTATTTAAACTCAACCGGAAGGACCGGAAGATCCTCAGCGTTAATGACAGAGGTTGCATTAGTTCAAATCTAGGCCTTAGATCCTAGAATTAATGAATGGCTAGTTTGAAAGCTAGTTTTATATAGTAAAAGCTGGCACACGAAGCACAAAACAGGAAGGGCTGCTTGGCACCATACAAAAGTCACCACCATGGACATAAATCACAACCTCTGTTTCTCCACATTTGCACGAATTTTTGTACAACACACGAGCAGATGGTACCCAACTGCTTATTTCAATAATTTGATCATGATTTGATAAGCATTCCCAACAGTAGAGTGAACAATGTCGCATAAATTTTTTGCATGGTTTTGGGCGATGGTACCCAACTCCGGTGTACTAGGTCAAGCAAAGGGTGAGGGAATCAACCATGGTCTCGATCTACGGACGCATGCAAAGTAAGCCTCAGAAATGGCAAAATCATTCTCGAAAGACATTTTGAGGTAGGCGATGGCAAAATCTATGTACCGGAAGATCCTTGTCGCAAAAACTATTTTGAGGCAAACCGACCTACATACGAGGCAAACCAAAGAAGTTTGCCTTGGAAGCCTCCTGAGGCAAATCAAGCTGCCTCGAAAGCCTTATGATGCACATAAATTAGTCTGCCTCAACTTTCATATCAATAAAAATGAAAATAAAAATTATTTCCATACACTGTCTTTGTACTTTCATATCAATGATCCAACATTCGGGATGCCTGGTTACACTTACACCATAATCGCAGTTTGTAAGTTTAAATATTCAGACTCCACTGTCTTTGTACTATGAGCTTGATGATAAGTTCACTGACATAAGTTACTATCATGCAGCTCTCCTGTGCAAGATTGCAGCATTGAGGTCGTTTTCGCTTGAACGATTGCAGTACTGGAGGGAAAGAGAATCCGGGATGAGCTCGCTGGCATACTTTCTTGCCCGGGACACAATTGATCATTTCAGCACAGTTGTGAAGCCGATCATTTACCTCTCCATGTTCTACTACTTCAACAACCCGAGATCATCAATTGGTGGCAACTACATTGTCCTTCTCGCACTTGTGTACTGTGTGACTGGGATAGGATACACCTTTGCCATCTGCTTTAATCCTGGCTCGGCACAGCTGGTACGTATCATGCCGATTACTCATCTTGTACAGCTTCTGTATGATTGGTTACATATACAGAGTCTAATCCTGAACTTCTTTGCAGTGCTCTGCATTGATACCGGTTGTTCTGACCTTGTTATCCACCCAAAAGAATACTCCAACGTTTCTGAAGAGACTGTGCTATGCAAAGTGGGCACTAGAGGGCTTCATAATAGTCAATGCAAAAAGGTTATTGCCTGCTCATCATCCTTTCTTGCAAATATTGCATGCAGATGCAAGACTATCACGTTGTAGAATAAAAATGCAAAACCACATATACATGTAGGCTATATTCGTGCAAGATATATCACAAGGATGAAAAGATGAGATGATGGTTTGAATTTTAAAAGGTTGCATCAATCTTGAGGCATATTTGATGGTGACAATAGTACATTTACCCACATATACACATGGAAGCGCCATATTCTGTTATAGAAGCTGCTGTTTGTAAACTTGCACAAGATCTAATGCGTTTCTCTTTCTGGCAGGTATCCTGGAGTTTGGCTAATAACTCGCTGCGGCTTATTGTTCAGGAGTGGTTTCGATATTAATCACTACAAGCTTTGTATTTTGGTTCTGTTTATGTATGGTCTTTTCTTCAGGATCGTCGCATTTGTGGCCATGATTTTACTGAAGAAGAGATGAGCGGAGTGAAATAGCACCATTTTTTTCATATTTAATTCCTTCATTTTTTTTTGTACATTGGTTAATAAGTTTTGATGTCATTTTTCTCTGAATGTTAAAAGAGGTAAGCAGATAACAGAAGGCAAATACATATGAAGAAACGTTTTTTCGGCACCGTTTCTTTTAGTTGCACATCTTCATTTACATCGCTACGCACAAATAACTATCCTTCTGCATAGTTTAAGTTCTTGGATGACCTGACCAGTTAATTAGATTCTACTTACCTGCTATAAGAGCCAAAAGTCCTAGCTAAACATTTTCAATGGTAAAATCATTGAAGGTTAATTAGATTCAACTTACCTGCCAGTCTTTTGTGTGAGTTGTGTCAGAAGAACAGTTGTTGAATCCTGGTATGGTGTTCTTAAAGTTTTCTCCGCCCTATACATTTGTGCTGTATATCATTTTACGTAGCCTTTCGTATCGTCTGTTATAGGGGGAGATTATTGTTACAAATGTGGGCAATATTTTAATTCTAAATTTTACGAGGAGATATATAATAAACTAGTGATGTAAAGTTTACTACTAATCAGCAGGTTACTCATCATACTTCAGAATATACTCAAGAAAAATATAGTAACAAAGTCGTGCGTGCGCGCAAACGACTTACTTGTTAGCCTGAAGAAGAACAGGAAGCCGTGCAGGCTTGACGTAGTGCGGAAGGTAGATGACGCAGTACAGTGAGCAGTCGCGCAGATGAGCTGTCCAGAAACCTTATTGCCGCCTTGTGCAGGTACTCTTTGCGGCAACGGTTCGAAGATAGCCGCTGTTCCTCCTTCCAGGTGCACGCCGGGAAGAAAGATCGACGAGGTTCAGACAGCACAGTACTCGAACACAAAATCGCAGAGAAGAAGGAAATAGAGGCAGTGAGATTCTCACATATACTCTGGACGTCTCCAGGCATATAAATAGACAGACTAATAACTGACATGATTAAAACAGCAATTTACCCACTGGTAACTGACACATTCAACCAGTCATTTATCCACTGGTAAATGCCTGTCATCAAAACCCCAATAAAGCCTCAAATTCAAACGTTTGAATCTCATTTAAACACTGAGAGTGTGGTGCAGAGTTCAGCAAAAATAGAGATAGACTTGGTCTGCCAAGTGGCGCGTCACGTCACGTCACGGTCGCGCGTCGCGGGTCACAAGTCACGCGATTTTCACGCGAAAATACGCGTATACGCGCGCGTGTGTGTGTGCGCATGTGTGTGACTAGACAGAACCCTCCATATACCATCTCTATCCATATTCAAGGAGTGGTGAGGACTCCACCTTATAAATCGGTCTTCCTCACATTTCTTTAGCAATATGGTACTAAACCATGCATGCTTTGGAATTAAGGAAATGAGCTAATTTCTAACAATCCCCCACCAATTCCAAAGTAAGAAGTAAACAGATGACAAAATATTGTGCTGACGTATTGTTAATATAATAGTCTTTTAGTGTAAGTCCCGTACGGGTTGAACTTGCATCTAGAATGACAAGATTCATCTTCTCACAGCTAATGAATGGACTATGCCTTGAATTCACAGCTTTTCATGATCAGATTTCACTTGAAATCTCAACTAGTACTAGACTGCTAATGAACCACGCCTAAACGGAGCGTTATATGGTCATGCTCCCTTATCTGCTCATGTGCTTTCTAGAGAATGCCCCGTTCTCGTGAACTGCGACCACATAGTTAAGTTCAAGTAGGTGTATTCTTTCTAGGTATCCTGCAGGCTAATACTTTTTCCTCATTTGGACAACAGAATACATTAAGGTTTTATGCCAACCTTCCAAACAGTCGAAAGTACATTGTTTATTAGGACATGGGTACAATAAATAAGTACTCTCTTGTTACAACATCAACTTGTTTTTCCCATTGCCTAAATCACGGGATCTCCGATCAAGAAGGTATGGGTTACCATTATGATGTAACTTAAATGGGTCTCATTCCCATGTCCATAGATGCAGCGGAAATCGCTTTCCGTGCTAACCCCTTTGTAAAAGGGTCTGTCAGATTTTTCTCAGTGTGAATATAGTTCACGGCAATCACTCCGGAGTTTCTTAGTTTTCTGATAGATTTAAGCCTACGCTTCACATGTCTAGAAGACTTCATATTATCCTTTGTACTTGTGACTTTGGCCAACACTGTTTGATTATCACAGTACATCAGGATTGCAGGTATTGATTTCTCAACCAATGGCAAGTCCAATAGAAGCTCTCTCAGCCATTCAGCCTCAACGGTGGCTGTGTCAAGTGCTACAAGTTCTGCTTCCATGGTTGACCTCGTCAAAATGGTCTGTTTGCAAGGCCTCCATGAAACTGCAGCACCAGCTAAAGTAAATACATAATCACTTGTAGTTTTGATCTCATCCACATCAGAGGTCCAATTAGAGTCACTGTATCCTTCTAATACAGAAGGATGTCCAGTATAATGTATTCCAAAATATGTTGTGCCTCTCAAGTAGCGCAACACTCTTTCAAGTGTCTCCCAGTGACCATCTCCTGGGTTAGAAGTAAACCGACTTAATTTGCTCACAGCAAATGAAATGTCAGGTCTTGTGGCACCAGCTAAATACATTAGTGACCCAATAATTTATGAATATCTTAATTGATCTTTTCCTAACCCCTGGTTCTTTCGAAGCTTAATGCTTGCATCATAGGGTGTTGGAGAAACTTTACAATTTTCAAAGCCGAACCGGCTCAATATTTTTTTAGCATAATGGGATTGATTCAAAGTGATCCCATCTTTGCTTTTGATCAATTTAATATTCAGAATGACATCTGCCTCTCCCAAGTCTTTCATATCAAAACACCGAGATAAGAAAGATTTGACCTTGTCAGAATGTATGTTTGGTATACGTCTGTGTTAGTGTAAAAGTCAGAATGTATCTCTTGTGTTTCGTCTAACGTATCTCGATTGTTATACGAAGCGTCTATATCATTAATGTTTGGTATACGAACTATCTATATCATTAATGTTTGGTATACGAACCGTCTGTGCTCAAGGTTAAATATGCGCACCTAATCCAGGTCTTCTACGTCCGTACGTACTGTCCTCTAGGTACTCATCTTCTTCTCCAGAATTCTCAACGTACGTACAATATGGATTCTCCTGTTCTTGTGATCATCTCCTTCCTCTCATCTATTCATCAAGAGTTGTTCGGCTGGAATCTTACATAGGCGGCCAGCAATTTACATCTAGAGCAGCTTCTCCGAACACGCCCTGTTCTCCTTCCCCGACTTTCTTGCATCGTCAGCTCGACCTGATCATCCGCCATCGACGGAGGCATCTCGTTGCCGCTCAAGAAAGGGAAACAGCCCTCACCCTGGTTCTTATACACAATGTGCACAAAGCGGAAGAAGCAATTGTGGCATTGGAGAGACTGATGAATAGCATTGCCGATCAAGCAGAAATGGCAGATTCTGAGGAATCTTATAATGCTATCCTCTACGAGATTATGAGCTAAGTTATTGATCATTTGCTCATTTGCACTCAGCGGCTCCTCTAAGTCCCAAAGTCGAAGAAGAAGCGTACGAAGCCCAGAAGATTAGAATATGAGAATCTCTTTATCTCTGCGACTTTTGTAATAAATTTGCCTCGAATTGAGATTAATAAATTTGCCTTTAATTTGTGATCTCTTGTCTCTGTGCTTTCTTATCACAGACGGTTTTTTTATTACAAACCGTCTGTGATAATTTCAGATTATCATAGATGGTTTTTAATACAGACCGTCTGTGATACTAAAGTATCGCAGACGGTTCATCGGTAACAACCGTCTGTGATAATCGTTTTCTCCGACGCCTCCTACACAGACGGTGTCCAAATTAAAACCGTCTGTATTAGTGTTGGTCACAGACGGTTTGACAAAATCGTCTGTGATTAGCCGTCTAGTATTAGGCTTTTCGTAGTAGTGTAGCTTAATTAGCTGAATTAGTGGTGTAACTTCAAACCAATTACGAAAGGTTGATGTACATCAGAAGTTGAATTAGTGGTGTAATTCCATGATAGGTACGCACAAAAATCTGCCAGACACCTCAGAACAAGAGGAATACATATCGGTAAGTTATGATTCCATGTATCTCTGTAGCCAAACCTCCAGTACATGCAATGAGAAATACACGGGCAAGCATGGCAATTTTTCCAAGGAATAAAGCTTCCGTTCTGCATCAATTCCCCTTGCTAGGTACTGTTTGGCCTATTTCAATTCACGTGAATCCATACATAGCGCATCAGGTCAGTCAAGTCACTGCAAATCCTGCAACTTCTCGACAATGCCAAGCATGCGGACGAATGTCGTTCCCATACTACATGGACAAGCAATCGATGCAGCAGAAAGCCACGGCCTACAGTTCTACTGTTGCTTCATCGACTTTAGTGCTGAAACTTCGGACACGGATGCCTAGCTATCTGTTTATTCCTTGTTGCTGAATGCCACGGTATTGTCGGACATGAATTTATCGTCCACAACCTCTGCGTAAACCAACACTAGTCCCTATATTAGTAACTAGTGTCCACAATTACATTATTGTATATCAAACATAAATTTAACTATTGCAACGAAACACATTTCATTTCAATTTTTTCATTGAAATAATAAGAATTATTTGTAGTGCCTTTTCCTGCGTGCCGCACCACATCGACCCAAGCCCGTTGCATCCATGTCGTTCCCATATTGAAATAGGCCAATCGATGTCTAGCTATCTGTTTATTCCTTGTTGCTGAATGCCACGGTATGTGTCGGACATAGATTTATCGTCCACAACGTCTGCGTAAACCAGCACTAGTCCCTATATTAGTTACTTGTGTCCACAATTACATTATTGTATATCAAACATATAACTCGTACATGCAAAACTAGTAGATAATATTGCAGACAGTTACGTCATTGTCTATGAAACACAAATCTCATAAAAGCAAAATTAGTAGATAATGTTTATCAACACAAAAATAGATCATACAGTCGCTTAACTAACACACGGGCCGATCAAGCCAAACACCGGAAACAATTGTTGCGTAGATGGAAACAAAACAAAACAGGTGGGATCATCAGGACATGCCCATGGGAAATATCATCTTGGTCTCGCGGCCTAGTTCGTAGTATCTTTTACTTCTTGTCTCTTCAGGCACCAATAAGAGCCAACTGCAGGGAAAACAATTTTGGCCGAAATTTTGGTGATATCACATAGAAATTGGTTTTCTCAATGGGGTCCAAAAAATGCTCAAATTTGTGAATGTCGGTTCGAGATATGCAGTTTAACTATGTTCTATAACCAATACCAAGTAAGAAGCATTTGATTAGCTTTGTGGTAAGGATGGTGGTTTGTGACCACTAGGTTGTGAGTTCGATCCCCAGAGCTAACATTTTGTTCTGCTTTTCGATTCCCCTCGAAAATTCAGATTTGATATTTAAAATTTTTGATCAATTTTTCTAAGATTTTCTGAAATTTTTAAATTTCGGATTTATCGGTGGGGGACGAAATTTTTTTGACAGTTTTACCTAGCTGACAGTGACTTCTTCTTCTCATCTTGTTGAATGATGGTAATTGAGCAACAGGGAGATGTAAGGCTGACAAAAGGGAGGCTTGAGGTTCTTTTATTTGCAGAAAGCCACATCTGAAATAGAATAATTAAAAGTCATGAGACCTAGTGTTTTAACTAAATCTGGTTTTTAAAGAGTTTAAGATAATCAAATAATAATCATAGTGAAGTTCCATCCACATGTTACCGAGCATGGTTCTATCCACCATATGCTATTTTTTTTCCAGGGTTCTATGCACCCATTATATTCACTAGGTTCTATCCAAATAAGGGAATCAAACCCAAGGTTCTAGCCACACATTATGTTTTCCATCCCAACCACAAATATTCTTTTGTAAAGTACGGTTTTGGATGTCACTATGTGTATCATCCCACATTGGGGTTGCAAAATTTTGTGAATAAATTTTCAAAATTTAAATTTGAATTCAAAGTGTGCATCTCAAATTCTTTTGAATTTTCAAATTTTCAAAATTTGAAACCCCCTTGGTCTGGCCCAGGTCATCCTTGGTATCTCCTTGGCCCAGCATGCCTCGGCTTGTGCCGCCGAGCATGTCAAGCATGCGATCTGCTCGTGTCATGCGTGCGCCGCCCGGGCCCAACCCATCTCTATCACGTGCACATCCTCCTGTCCTCTCCTGTGCACCGCTATGGCTCCACAACGCACGCTGACCTACGCCCCTCCTAGTACCGGCTCCATTCTACCCGGAAACCCTTTCTCCTCACTACATGGAAACACAATTGCTGCAACAAACAAATAATTTGTGGCAATAAATTTAACTATTGCAACGGAACACATTTCATTTCAATTTTTTTCATTGAAATAGTAAGAATTATTTGTAGTGCCTTTTCCTGCGTGCTGCACCACGTCGACCCGAGCCCGTTGCATCCATGTCGCCCTCGCGGGCCCGGAGATCTTGGCTGCCCATTGCCACCGAGCCGCCCATGCCTTAACTCGCCCTTTCCACTCTGCGCTACACATGAGCCCCCTCTCCTTTCCTTGTGCCGTGCTGAGCGTTAGCCTTCCTCCTCGATCGCCGCACACGCCCTTAAGTCACCCCAATAGCCAAATGCCCCTGAGGCTATTTAAGCTGACCATGACCCCCTGAGACTCACCCCTCTTGCTCCCTTGAGCTTGCCACTGCCTCCATAGAACTTTCCTCAACCGTAACCGCCACCAGCTCCCCTCGGTGAACCTTAGGCCTTCCTAAGCTCTCCCATGTGCTAACCCTGCTCTACTCTCCCTCTCACCAATCCTAATCAACCCTCTCCTATTGTAGCTCACTGGAGTCCCCTTCGTCCACACCTTTCATGACCTTCGCTCATCGTTGATTTCGAGCGCCATTCTCCAATTCCTCTGCTCAGAGCCTCCCTACATCGTCAAATTAATTGTACTCTTCCTCATTCATGACATTCTCAACTCCGACAATCCTTCTTTTTGCATGAAGAACTACATGGAAATTCTTATTTACCAGGTCCATTACATAAAAAGCTTTTACAACTTGCTTAGCGAGTATGAATTGTTCATTTTCATATTCGACACGTTCGAGGTTCATAGTAGTGACGCCGTACTTGTCGACCTTCACACCCTGTGTAAATTGGACCCAGAGGCACTAAAATAGGGGGATCTTGAAAAGTACGTAGTCGAGCTCCAAAATGTCCTTTACGAACCCATAGTAGGAGCTCAACCCATGTTTCATTATGTTTTGCCCAGTGGTATTGAACTACTCATGAAATGCATCTATCCAGACATCACTATTCTATACTGTGCTCTTTCTATCTTAAGCTATCGTATAAAATGTGTACCAATTTATATTGTATCCTTGCAATATCATAATTGTAAATTTGGCCCTTTTGCCAACCATCACAGCATATCATTACTTGATGGCCACCCCATAAATCTCACTTTTAACCATTCATTGAACTGACAGTTGTGCTCTCTCATGATCCAAACCTCCGACCGGCCTAGATTCTCTTGGCGGCCATGTCTTTGTGCTCGTCAAAGTACGAGGACACTTCAGTCATGTGTTGCAAGACAGTGAAATGGGCTTGAGCGTACGTATCTAGATCGAGAGTGATTGCTTTCTGTCCGATGGTCCTGATACCCTCTACCCTCCCTCATGATGAAATAGAGGCACATGTATCGGTTCCACCTGAGCCATGTAGTCGACGCAGAACTTAGTGATTTCTTTAGTTGCATAATCTGCGATGATATTGCTCTTCGATCGAGAGCCATGTACCTCTCGAATGGGTACATATGATGTAGGAACACAGTCGTATATCTTTATCTCCTTCACAAAGTGAACAATGAGACAAAGTCGTCATCACCTCGACCTGTAGCACATCTAGTCTATCGGAATTGATGACCTTCTGAGCAATTAAGTTAAAGAAATAACATAGCCACATGATTTAATTTTAACTACAATAGGAAGCATTTATGTCATCAACACATGGCAATAATGGAATTCATACTAATTAATGTCAAATCTTCTATAGAAACAAGTTTCTTCATGCTGGCGGAGTGACCTGATGAAACTTTCACATCATGCAAGCTCTGGCACAATTAATTTCTCTCGCCCTTGGATAGAGTGTAGCAAACTGGGAAAATGTACATTCAACCTTTGTCAGTCTATTTCGGTGCTAACTCAGTCCTTATGTTCGTATCAACCAAGTCACGCTGTGCATTGACACCATCATTTGTTTTGTCATGAATGTTCAGTAAGAGACCAATCAAGATATCACATACATTCTTCTCCACGTACATGACATCGATGCAGTGACGAACTTCTAAGTGCTCCCAATAAGGTAAGTCGCAAAAAATTGACCTCTTCTTCTAGTTGTTCTTCTGATGGGTCCTCAATTTACATCCCTTTCCAAGCACAACATCTATATCCTTAACCATATCATATACCACTTTCCCTTTAAAATGCATTGGAGCTGAACCATCCTTCTTCTTTCCGTAGAGTTATTTCTTCATCTTGCGGTATGGATGATACTTAGGAAGGAATCTATGGTGACACGTAGAATCATTGATGGTGCAGAATAACATGGCGCGTAGAATAAAGTTGTCTCATTTGTCTGCATCTCATACCCCTTACTTCCATATTGTTGCAAGATTTTCTAGCAATGGTGCAGGTAGACATCAATATTATTCTCATGTTGCTTTGGCCCTTGGATAAGCAGTGACATCAAAATGTATTTCCGCTTCATACAAGCTGAGGAAGGTTGTAGATACAAAGATTCACGGGCCGAGTTCAATGTCGGTTGCTCATATTATCAAAATGATTCATTCCATCTATAGTCAACCCAAACCTTATATTCCTTAGTCCTGCACCGAAGTCTATAAACATCCTACCGATAATTCCTTCACAAGGCAGAATCAGTAGGGTGTTTTTGCTTTCCATCTTTCTCATGCTCCTTCGAGTGCCAACGTAGCAATGCTGCCTCATTTTGGTTCGCAAATTAACAGTTCAAATGGAGAATTATAGGTTGATAGCATAGCACCTTAGCAGGAGGTTTTTGCGTCACCTCGATACCCTCACCATCAATGGAGTGATTCTTACGCTTGTATCAGGATGCTTTGCACACTAGACATACATGCATGTTTGCATAATCTTTATGGTAAAGGGTGCATTTTTCACTCATGCATGTATTATTTCATTTTCATTCCTAAGGGACAGAGAACCTTGTTGGCTTGGTACGTGATTTTGGGCAACACATTTCCCTCCGGAAGCATTTCCACTAAGCGACCTAACAACGCCGTCAAACTCTTGTCAGACAAACCATTGCTTGCCCTCAACATCAATAATTAAAGCATGGATGACAACCTTGTGTATTCGTCTTGTAGCCTAGGAACAATGGTTTATCTGAGTCCTCCATCAAGCTTTTGAATTTACCAAACTCTCTCTTACTATAATTTCCTTCTGCATCGCACAACATCTGATCCAAAATATAATTAATTTCATTATATATAGCAATAATTACTAACCTTAGATCACCAAGAACAATGGATACATAAGCACCGCTTCAAAATATCCAGTTTCCTTTCATCAAATCACCTCAAAGTTTCCTCCTAATAGACAAAATATCTGTCAGGACAAGGGTATTTAATAATGTAGTTAATATCACAAATGCTTCCATTCACAATCCATCTGTGATAAGTAGGTCATCACAGTTGGTTTTTTTAACCAAAACCATCTATGATGTATCATTGATAGCTTTTCGTGAAAACCATATGTGATAAGTCTATACATCACAGATGGTTTTTATTACGAACCCTCTAGATGTATCATATACATTTTATGTAAAACACCATCTATAATAAGTAGGTCATCACTGACGGTTCTTACCATCGGTTGCAACATAGACGGTCAAGCTAGTAAAGTCGTCTAAGATAACTACGCTATAGCTTAACACTGATAGATTCTGTAAAACTGTCTATGATGAGGTGTCTAGTATGACTTTCTCTGTAGTAGTGGATCCCTCTGATAAAAAATTTGTACTTGTGAAACATGAAATAATACTAGATAAGCTTGTGAAAAGTGTGTATATTTGTTTTTATTTGTGGTACGCAAATAAATAATCAACGTACATGATCAATGGTTTGTAATTTCTCAATTAACTTATGCAATGTAACATCATTTGACAAAACAATGCAATAATCCATCATGAACAAAGTTAACATTTTTCTATACCAATCGAGAGAAAGAGTATGTTTGGTAAACATGCCATTCAGTCATTTTCCGTGTGATTGCTGACAAAATTACCATCATTCACTTAATCGTGTGTATGACATGTCAAAAATTATGTATTCTTCACCTACAATTCTTACTCACTTAAAAATGCGCACAATCGAGATCCACTACACTAGTTGTGCAATGGATATCTTTGTCTTTGGACAACAACAATGATTCCTTGCAGCTACTCTCTTTTGCATGGAGAAATACTAACATTGTATTCTTCCTTCTTGATATTCTTTAATTCCTATAGTATAGTTTTAGTGCTTAATTATGTTGAAGCATTTTTAATTCCTTTGGTTTCTGTTTAATTTGAAGTATGAGATCATACGCGAGTATACTTTTATTGATATTCTTTAATTTCTATAGTATAGTTTTAGTGCTTAATTATGTTGAAGCATTTTTAATTCCTTTGGTTTCTGTTTAATTTGCAGTATGAGATCATATGCGAGTATACTTTTATTCACGGCTGATCAAAGGTAGAAAGCACCATCATCAGTGCACACAGGCACCCCCTGGTGTAAACCCTAGATACTACGCCTTCTTCCCCGATGACTCCCCTAACATATGTAAGAATGTTTCACTTCTGTATGGGGTGAAAGCCCTATCTTTCCCTGGTTCGACGATCTTGTCATGTGACTCAAGAATGCTTTAATCTATGATCTTGTTTTTACTCATGCTAGTCTATTTAATATAATGATTATTTCGATCGATGATGATCTAGTAGTTGTCAATTGTCTTAGCCCTAGATGTAGCGTGGTGTTTAGATCTAGTAAGCCAATCTATATCATATAGTGCATTGCTTATTTGGTGGTTCGTCCCTTCATAACAAGGAGTACCCCAAATGTATACTAAATCTACTCCTACCCCTCATGATAAGAAGAGGGGAGACTTTTGGGCACACAAGACTTAATTACATGGAGACATGTGCTAAAGCAAAGGACTGAACAAGTTAAATCACTCCACAAGTTAGTAGAACAAGCTCAACCTAATGGTGATAAAATCTCAAAATTAAGCCATCCTAAGGATGGTAACCCCTGAAACTTTGCATGCACAATTTGACACTAGGAGTTTGGAACACCTAAACTCCTTTGTTGCGGAAATCATGAGGATTTGGAAGAAGTAAATGAAGAAATTTCCACAAATTATGTGGATTTGGGAAAGTCACATAAAAGAAAGACTACAATTGTAACAGAGAAATTTAACATGGATGAATCTCATCCTTTCAAGAACCCCATGGTAGTTAGATCCCTAGGTGTTGATAAAGACCCATTTAGATCTATTATGGAAAATGAGAAAGTTTTAGGACCTGAGGTTCCTTACTTAAGCATCATTGGAGCACTGATGTACCTTGCAAACTACAATAAGCGACATTATGTTTGTGGTCAACTTGTTGGTGGACATATTCTGACTCAACTAGAAGGCATTGGGCGACATTAAGACCTTTCTCAAATACCTCCAAGGTACACAAAGATATTGACCATGGTGGAATATAGGGATGCTAATGTCATCCAATCCCTATAGTGCCAAATCTCATATTGGGTTTGTAGTTCTCTGGGTGGTACAACCATTTCTTGGTGGTTATTTAAGCAAACCTTGGTTCAAACTCAACCAATTAGTCGAAGATTATACCACTATATGTAGCCTCTTGTTAATGTGTTTCGCTCAAACGAGTGATCAGCCATATCCAGAAGTGTTGTAACATTAACACCATTGATACCCCTAGGATTGTGTTGCACAAATGTAAAGAGTTATGTAAAGGGAGTATCACGAGCATTTTGCTCCCAAACGCTTCTATCCTCATTAACTCTAGAAGAATGGTGAGGTGAAGATCTTACAAACTAATTCTATTTTTACTAAAAATTGTAGGGGAGACCCTAGGGTGAAAATAATATATTAATATAGAAAAGAGTATACACAAGCAAGAAAAAAGGAAAAGGAAGGGAATTTACAATCCTCCTTGGAGGTCAAAATTAACGGTGTTGTATAGCCAATAAAAATTGGTGTTTGAGTTGCTCATTCGGTCTATGCACATGTAGACGATTTTTGTTTAAATGACCACTTCCAATTCTGCAAACTAATTCTTGTGAAAATCTAGCTGATTTATTCACTAAGTCTCTTTACTTGCATCCAACTATCAAACATGCTCTTGTGGAATTGGAGTGAGGGGGATTAGAGAGTTGAAGTGTTCAGGGGGACTAAACCCAAGAAGCATAGCCCTTATCAAGGATTTGAAAATTTTACCTTAAATCCTGAAGATTGAATCTCGAAGATTAAATGTTGTACTCTTTTTTCTTAGTGAGTTTTTCCTAAATGGTTCTCTTAGGAAGGTTTCTAACGAGGCAAATATGCAATACAACTTGCAGATGAAATGCACTCTTTTCTGTATTGTTTTTTCCCCAGGAATTTCGAGAGAAGCTTTTAACGAAGCATGTACACGATGCAGTATCTGTATGAGGGGAGTGTTACAAACCCATTAGGGTAAGGGTTTTGTGCGCAAATTCCAAAAACTGCCCCAGGGGCTTTAGCCTATAAATAGGAAACCACTTTGTACAAGAGATGATTGATTGCTAATAAAGAAATCAGAAATCAGTTCCCACTATATTGTATCTCTCATTGTCTCCCAAATGTGTGATATTGGTTTGGTGTTTTTCTGCCACTGCTATGATTATCTATCGGTTTTTGTCGTGTCAGAGAGAGAGAGACAGAGATAGAGACTAGCTAGTTGTTGTGCAATACATGTGTCGACTTCCGAGGACCGGTCTGGTGGTTAGTGTGTAGAGCCTTGGGAGTATAATTCCACCTATTAATGTTGTTTCTTAAGTCTATAGTATGCAATTTTATCTTTAGTTTTCATTGACATACACTTGAAAAACACACAAGTGCTCCCGGTTCAAAAATATAAGTTGTGAATGCAATTTTAATGATCATTTCTCTCTCTCTAACATTTATGAGTAAACGTCGTACAAGCTATTCTCTCTTACTCCCAACACGTAAACAAAGGGATATCATAGTTCTTTCCATCTACCATCTTCCCATAATGTATCCACATAATTCACAATATAGAGTTCATGCGGAGGATCGATCCAGCGGGTGAAGTCACATTTTGCTATCTGCTGCAAAGGAGGGTTAACATGGATGCTATATTACCAATAACGAAAAATATACTATTACCAACTTATACCCTGGAGTGTGGGTATCAGAAGAAACGTCTCCCGCCATCGAAAGGGCCATCAAGAACCTGCGCGACCGCGTCCTTCTTATGTTCAGCACGCCTGTTTGGTATCAATTGGTAGTTAGGGCCGAAGACATCTCTCCTTTCCAAGGGAAGGTCTTCCTTCAGTGACCCCGCTTCAACTGGCCCAACCCTCTCCACCATTGTATGCTACTGCACGACAAAGAAGGAACTTGTTCGTTCGATTCACATACTCCACTGCTCTTACTTCCATGGGGTGCGCTGTCCATTTTATAACAAACTCAACAGCCTACAGGCAACAGCAAACAAGGTACACAGTGACAAGACCAAAGAGGCAGCTTTGTCATGTGGGTGACAAGACCAGAGTGGACAGTTTTGCTCGGTGAA